>CACRXP010000031.1:1484249-1525526 GCA_902702965.1 Spirometra erinaceieuropaei | reverse complement strand
TTCGGCAGACTATTGTCTTTCAAAACGTAAGGAGACGAGTGGCGTCACTCAACGATGTCAGCTCTTTCGGGTCAGCGACGACTACACACGTGCGGTCAGCCGATATGTAGACTTGTTAGTCACGATGTTAAAACATGAGAGACATTAGCCTTGTCCTATGCGAGCTAGCAGACGCAAATAAAGCGTGATAGTGTGCGACCGCCGTAAGCTAAGGAGTACTTTTTCCTAACACTTTACTTGCACCAACACCGAATGATTCAGCGACTGTTATTTCTGCAGTCAAGTTCGACCATCTGAGTATCTTACAAATTCCATATTTTTTAGTATTAAAGCGTAAAAGTAATTTTACAAAAACACTGGAAGTTAAAGAAAGCAAATGCTGCCTTATAATGAGTGACCATCAAACGAAGTACCATATAGTTACTGAGCATTTTTATTGGCGCAATCGTCGATTAGTGCAACAGTAGCATGTGGAGGCTTAAGCGACATTCGACGCGACCAGGGCATTTTCTACAGAGCCATGACAAAAATTATAGCTGAAAGTTTATCCTGCACGCTGACCTAACACGAAATGTCTCCAAAGATGAAAAGATGTGACGATGTGTGTGGACACTCAGACAGGGAAACTTCGTCTTGCGGTACAGTTGCTCTCCATTAGAAGATTCATATTCGCTACGCCAAAAATAAAACTCCAGCACCCCTTGTGTTAGATCGGTCAGTCAGTATATTTGGGGTAAATGACAGGAGCCCTGGAAACTCCATTTAAACGGTACAGGCGTTCGGACTGTACCGCATTCGGACTGTGAAAATTTCCATACGGGCCAAGTCTCATGCGCAAAAAGGATCTGTTGATATCATGTTAGTAGTTTATTTATAGTCATTTCAGTAATCCGTAAGATCAGGCTTCGGCAGTTCGGGTTGCCTTTCAGCGGGTGAGTATCCAGTTGTCTATTGAACACACTGACGGTAGGGGAATTCACAGCAAACGTCGACCAAGGAGTCAATTGGCGAATGACCCTCTGTGAGAAAAAGGAGGAACGTTGATTTGTGTGGCACAGTTCCTTTTTAAGCTGGTCATCGAGTCATCTGAGATTAGACTTTGGTGCCATTTCAAAAAGCGTTTCCCAGTCGACATCCAGATCAAGTTCACCTAACAACTGAAACGTTGCTATGAAGCCACATCTGTCCCGCCTGTAGTGATGGCGATAGAGGTTCAAGGCCGTCAGCCTCTGCTCGTACGTAAAATTGTCGAGGTCTTGAATAGCCTTTGTAGCACGTCGATGTATATCCTGTCGCATCCACGGCCGCAAAGCCTGTACAGCATATTCCGGGTGTGACCGCGCAAATGCCCCATATACCTTACCAAAGGCATCTGCAATCAAACTAATAAACGTTCTTCGTATCGTTCTCATGACTGACACTGCGCGCGCTGTGACTTTAGAACACTGCGTGGTGACGCTTAAATCGTCTTTAATGAATACGCCGAAATCTTTTTGCACATCTAAAGTTTTAAGTGGTTGACAGTCCAGGAGATACTGCCGTGAGGGTGCATTTGTTCTTTGCCTTGTTAATACTATGTGCATTTCAGAAGATGAAGATGCGAACGCTGGAACAAGAAATTTATTGGCCTGACGTTTCGGATTCTCACTCGAATACATCCTCAGAGACATTCGCAGATAAAGGTGATGGTGGCAACAGGAGTGCAGTATTTATAACATGTGGCTGCCGTGGACCGTATGCGTACTGCAATTAGCAGTTCTCGCAATCACCTCTGGGGTTGTAATTGATGCGGTGGTGGCTTGTCGGTCCGAGTCCAGCACGGATGACGAAATCAAGGCAATTTACGACTCGGACTCGGACCGAAAACCCACTACCGCTAGAGCCTGATATACAACAGCATTTAAAGTACATTGCGCCCCCGTAATAATTACCCCTATCCGAGATGGTCGCTCACACCATAAATACTGAGCACGTTTTCGCTCGGGATGGTGCTGTCACTTTTGTGGCAAGTGAACATATCAGAAAAGACAAAACTTGATCCAAACCATATACTTGAATAGAGCACACATCGACGGCAGATTGGCTTGGACGTAACATATGCAAAACATACAGGCGCACGTAAAGACGTAAATGCACATGGAGTTGGTAAGCAAACCTTACCTTCCACGCGAAAGACGGAGTTGGTCGAGAGAATTACCCGAATTCTTGCTGTCTTCTAGGTTCGTGAAACGAACGTGGAGCAGGTGACACTAGTCGTACGGGCCAGTGCCAATCCACGATAATACGAGAACACCTGCCGGCATGGCTGGAAAAAGGTGAAGTCAAGAGCATACGCAATTCCGTGGTTGATTCTGGGCGTTGTGTGGACCCCTACGAAACCGTTCATGTGATCCGTAAGGTCCCACCTAACTATGCCAAACAGCCGCATACTAGAAGCCGCAGAAGAGACTGTCATCAAACTGCGGAGGCCGTCTCTGTGTGTACAGAAGGGCTTCCTCCCCGCTCCACGTCTACCTTGACTAAAGATCGATTAACTACATGCGCGCACATCTGCCCCCCGTCCCCCCTTATGTGATATGGCCCTACGCAACCCTCACACTGCCACTTACTGGCTCCTCCTTCCCCCCACAAACTCCCTCCCCCCACACGCCACTTTTAAGAAACGACGAACCTTAATCGATTTCTCTTATCGCTCAAACCTTTAACTTCATGCCTCGTTCCCGTACAAATGTAGTGACCCGACGAGGATTTATCGTAAACACACGGATGCTAGCCAACCAGTCTTCCAAATTGCCTCATGGGAATTTTCGGAACTCTAGAACAGTTTAACGAGTCGGCAATGCATATTTCTGTGGGTTTATTGGTATTTAAGAAACTGAATTTTTGACCAGCTTCTTCAGAAGCATTTTAAAATGATACCTGCCTCACTTTTACTCAAGTGATTCTATTCGTCCTTTAGGAGATACTGAGTTTTCGGATTACGAGTAGACGCGTTGTTTTGCATTGTGAGGCCGGTTACCGTTTTATATATTACCCAACGAATAAGGGTGAGCTTAAAATCTATGAATATGAAAGATAGTGACATAGGGAAAACAAACTTGGGCTGGCCTTATCTGATACATCAAACTCCACCAGGGAGATAAACCGGCCATGCAATCGCACTCTACCCGACATGGGTGCGCAGTATAGCCACCGCCTTGGTGATATACTTGCGTATGATGTTCTAAGTCAAGACCAAAATTTGCCGCTTTATCAAATTCGTCCTAATGATTTATTTTACAATCGGCTTCGTACTCTGGAGAGTCAGAGCTGTACAAAGTTCTTATTAGATAGGGGCCATCGCAGCCTGGCCGTCGTTCAAAATGACGGATGGAGAGACGGAAGACCTCCCGGCCGTTAATCCTAGCTGGTCAGAGTTATTATTGGTATCGTTAAAGGGTATATCAAATTATCACGAATAATCATGCTAAAACATAAGTTTTTCTCCCCCCCTTGTCTCTCATCAAAAATTGTTTTCCTTGGCACAAAGCCTCTGCTGTTGAGTAATCGCAAATAAGGACAACTTACTGAAAAATCATATTTGTAGCAGTTTGCGTCTCCTCACCCTCCGCCTTTGTCATGCTGCCGTCCTGTCCGCCTCACATTCCATGTCGATACGCTGCTGGGCCGCGCGAGTGCTCGAAGCCAATCAACGCTGTCCCTACTCTGATTGGCTGGCGACGTGGAGACAACGAAGGGCGCACACACGCGCTGACACAACACCTCGAAGGCGGACACAGACAACAGCTTGCTTGGAGCGCGCTCGCGGCGACTGCCTACAGAGCCCTTGTGTACGCCCTTCCTCAGGCAGTAAAGGTTGTCCAACTCAAACCGTCTTCCCTGACTTTTGATTGGGAATCTTTATCTTGTCGACCACACGACATCCGACAATTGGTGACTCCTTACGAACAGCAATCTTCGTTCTTCCTAATCTACGACAAAGGCAGGCGTTGATCATGGACAACTTTCCACCGGAAGTGCAGCATATTTTGGCACCCGCCTTCGGCATACTTTCGGCCAAGCAACTTACTCAAATGGCCGATCGGCTTATGGAGATGCACGGTTTTCCCAAACCGTCTATTTCAGCACTCTCAACTCCTTCAACTCCTCCTGCGTCTCCCGTTTCGCAGTTAGAGATCGAGCTCAACAAGCTGGCTGATGATATAGCCGCTCTCCAGAAGCCCACAGTTTCTACCTCATCTCGGAGCCAGCCGAAGCCGTCCACCCCGCCTGCCCAGTCTTTTCATTCAGCCCGTCCAAACGCAGCTGCCACCTGCTGGTACCACACTACTTTCGCTGCCAAAGCCCGTCGCTGCGTCTCTCCTTGCTCCTTCACTTTCAAGCAGAACAAACGGCTAAAACCGGTCAGCCGGAAGGTCAGTGCAACCAATCTTTCCGATACCTCTAACCCTGGTCGCACATTTTACGTCCGCGACACCAGGAGTGGCAGACGTTTCTTGGTTAACACTGGTGCCCAGCTAAGTGTCATTCCACCCACACCAGCTGATTGTCGATGCCCCAATCCCGGTCTTTTCCTACAGGCCGTCAACACATCGCCGATTACCACATTTGGCACCTGCTCCCTCTCTCTGGACATCGGTCTCCGGCGTCTCTTCCCTTGGGTCTTCGTCGTTGCTGACATCCCCTGTGCAATTCTCGGTGCAGATTTCCTCACCGCTTTCGATCTTCTGGTCGACTACCGTCAGTCACGTCTACACGACAAGACCACCAACCTCACTGTCCGGGGTATCTCTTCCTCCGACGCCTCCCGTCATCTTGCCGTCTTGGACCCTGAACCCGAGAATCCATTTCGGCAACTCCTCGCCAAATACCCCGGCCTCACTTATCCCAATTTCAACGTTTCTATTCCACCACATGACGTTGTTTACCACAGTCGGACCACCGGCCCTCCCGTGTTTTCTCGCCCCCGCCGTCTCGCGCCGACACGTCTTGCTGCCGCCAAGGCCGAATTCGAGCACATGCTTCAAATGGGCATCATCCGTCAGCCTGAAAGCCCATGGGCCTCACCCCTCCACATGGTTCCAAAGGCCGCCACTGGTGACTGGCACCTCTGGGGTGATTACAGGGCCCTGAACAACGTTACTGTCCCGGACCGCTATCCTGTCCCACATCTTCAGGATTTTTCCTGTGCCCTATTCAACAAGTCTGTATTCTCGAAGATCGATCTGGTCCGTGCTTTCCACCAAATACCCATAGCCCCAGAGGACGTTTCGAAGACGGCCGTTACCACCCCCTTTGGCCTCTTTGAGTTCCTGCGCATGCCGTTTGGACTTCGCAACGCCTCCCAGACCTTCCAAAGGTTTGTAGACAGAGTGCTTCGCGGCCTACCATTTGTCTACGCCTATATCGACGACCTTCTGGTAGCCACCTCCACCACCGAAGAACACATGGAACATCTTACAACGGTGTTTGACCACCTTCAACAATTTGGCGTTGTTCTTAACCCGTCCAAGTGCGTCTTCGGTGTGCCCTCCCTAGAATTTCTCGGTCATCTGGTCGACTCCCACGGCATTCGGCCTCTTCCCTCAAAGGTTGCCGCCATTCGGGACTTTCCACCCCCTACCTCGAAGCGTCAGTTGCAACGGTTTCTTGGTATGGTGAACTTTTATCGCCGGTTCCTACCGAACTGTGCTGATCTCATGTTGCCGCTTACCAACATGCTTTCTGGTCCCAAAGGTCCCCTCGAGCTGACTGGTGAAGCACTGACTGCTTTTGAGAGAATCAAGAATTCCCTTGCTGATGCCACTTTACTCACACATCCCGCTCCCGAAGCTCAGCTGTCTCTGATGGTAGATGCTTCGACCGTAGCCGTAGGTGCAGTCCTTCAACGACACCTTGCTGGTTCGACTCAACCACTTGCCTTCTTCTCCAAAAAGCTCTTACCAGCTGAGACACGCTACAGTACCTTTGGCCGTGAACTACTTGCCATTTACCTGGCTGTGAAGTATTTCCGGCATTCCCTTGAAGGTCGTGACTTCACCGTTTTCACTGACCACAAACCGTTGACTTTTGCACTTAGTTCCCACACTGACAAACTAAACCCTCGGGAAATCCGCCAACTGGACTACATCTCCCAGTTTACCTCAGATATCCGCCACATCAACGGGTCACGCAATGAGGTGGCTGACGCACTGTCCAGGCCCTCTATTGCTCATCTTCAGCTTTCACCCGGGATAGACCTCGATGAGATGGCCGCTGAGCAACGCCGTGTCGGTCCACCCTGTGATGAGGATGTTTTCGGACTTCAACTTCAGGAACTACCACTGACAACTGGCAACGGCACCATTTTATGCGACGTATCCACCCCATCCCATCGTCCATTTGTGCCACCATCCCTCCGCCGCAAAGTTTTCTCCTCCTTGCACAATCTCTCTCACCCTGGGAGTCGAGCAACCGACAAGCTGGTTTCCGACCGCTTCGTCTGGCCTGGTATGCACAAGGACCTCAAGGCATGGACACGGGCTTGTATCGCATGTCAACGGAGCAAGATCCAGCGGCACAACAAGGCCCCCATTGGCACCTTCCCTGGCCCTGGTGCAAGGTTCAGCCACGTTCACCCGGACATTGTAGGCCTCCTGCCTCTGTCCAATGGTTGTTCCTATCTCCTCACCTGTGTGGATCGGTTCACTCGGTGGCCTGAAGCAATTCCCCTGCCTTACATTGCTGCTCCAACGGTGGTCAAGGCCCTTCTCAGTCGTTGGGTTGCTATCTTTGGTGCACCCTCCACAATCACGACTGACCGTGGTGCCCAGTTTGAGTCTAACCTCTTCCAGTCTTTAATCTCCTTTTTAGGCTGTACTCGCATCCGCACTACAGCCTATCATCCGGTCGAGCGGTTTCACCGCCAGCTGAAGGCATCCCTTCGCGCCGCAGCCGATCCGGAGAACTTGACGGACCACCTTCCTCTGGTCCTCTTGGGCATCCGCTCCGCTCTGAAGCCGGACCTTGATTGTTCCGCAACTGAACTGGTGTTCGGTGCCACCGTCCGACTTCCGGGTAAGATGATCTCGCCAACCCCTCAAGGTGCAGTTGAGGATCCTACCAACCTCCTGCATCGACTCCGGCAGTTTATGCGGACACTTTCTCCGGTTCCTCTCACGTCCTCCGCCTCTCCGTCTTATCTCGAGAAGGACTTGGCAACGTGCTCTCACGTCTATCTCCGATGTGCTCGAGTCCGCCGGCCCCTGGAACCTCCCGACGATGGCCCCTTCCGAGTTATCTCTCGTGGGACGAAGAACTTCCGCATCCAGCGCGGCACTCGCGAGGTCGTGAGCGTGGACCGTCTCAAAGCTGCCGTCCCGGACACTCCTCCGGATGAGCCCTTTGGTCCCTACCCCCTGCTCCGCCTCCCCGTCCATCTATCCCTCCGTCCCGTGTACTTCCTCTGCTCTCATGTCCGCAACCCCCAACTCCAACTACTCCTTCATCAACCAACAACACTGTAACCGAGAGCCATACTCACTCTACTCCTGTGCCCCCTGTATATATCAGCCGTAGTGGACGCCATGTTCATTTTCCTGAGCGTTTGGTTACTCATGTTTTTTAGACATCAACAGTTCCTTCGGTATCGTTACGCGCCACCTTCGGTCTAGCCGGGGGGTACTGTAGCAGTTCGCGTCTCCTCACCCTCCGCCTTTGTCATGCTGCCGTCCTGTCCGCCTCACATTCCATGTCGATACGCTGCTGGGCCGCGCGAGTGCTCGAAGCCAATCAACGCTGTCCCTACTCTGATTGGCTGGCGACGTGGAGACAACGAAGGGCGCACACACGCGCTGACACAACACCTCGAAGGCGGACACAGACAACAGCTTGCTTGGAGCGCGCTCGCGGCGACTGCCTACAGAGCCCTTGTGTACGCCCTTCCTCAGGCAGTAAAGGTTGTCCAACTCAAACCGTCTTCCCTGACTTTTGATTGGGAATCTTTACCTTGTTGACCCACACTAACTTCGACATACTCAAGCATTGCGTGCCAGACTTAAATTGTCAGAATTTATCATTCAAGAACCGATGTCAAGTAGTCGCCGTTGTCTAAAACGAGACACATTTCCCTGCGTACTCGCTACAACTCGTCGTACGATCTAAGCACGTACCCGATATCCAAAAGATGTATTAGCATGAGGAAAGCATCATGCTGTGGTTTGTGTTCAAATGTGTAAACTGCAGTAAAGGCCTACATCCTCCTGTGCATGAAAAGCTCCGGAGAGTTGTTACATCATTGTCTAAATTGTAACACCACCCAAGAAAATGCATATTCTGCGACATCAGTTAATGCCTCATCTGCTGTACTCTTAATGGTTATTTAAAGAAAATAGGTATGGCAGTGATTTGCAAATTTGCGGTCAAGAATTGTCGACAGAATGCTGCGTGCGATTCCCGTTATATCGATGTTCAGGAAATTTGAATAGTAGACCAGGCAGGTAGGACAAACTGTTTATTGAAGCTCTTACCTCTTAAGACATTGTTCAAAATTAGTGTACGGGACCCGTCCTTATCGATTTAGACCGAGTTTGAATGGTAGACATCGGCAATAGGACCACAATGCTAGCTAGGATCAGACATCTTGGTGCGATGTATGTCAGATTGGCAGAAGATTACATGAGAGTTATCTCACAACGCACATTGCGTTGGATTATGATGGAGGCGGAGAAGAGGGGGAAGGAGGACCAGCAGCAAGAAGAGTACAAGGCGGAGGAGCAGGACAACAAACAAAGCGCGGAAGATGTGTAGCAGTTCTGTAAGTTTCATCTGATAAACACTGCTCATCGCTTGCTCTATGAGTCGCTACAGTATTTAACTGATTTTCAAGATTTAGAAGGATCAGAAAAGATGATGTTGAATTTAGATAGTTTTCAATAGTTGCATATTTTCTGAGCCATGTAAAAGGCCTTTGGGCATCGTAGGCATGAGTCGGGGAACTGAAAGTCGTGTCGTGCGATTGCCTAGGAAGCATAGGAGTGTAGAATAATAAATGATAGCAGGCGCTGCTCTAGATTGGAAAAAGAAACCCCTAAGAATTATGTCAATTGGGTTTGTGAATTGCTACATGGTCTGCCATGAGTAACAAGCCCACAGGATGTGTGATTGAAGTTCCTATGTTTCAAATGTATTTCAGATGCCATTGAGTTGAACTGCTCAGAGGAGATGATGGAGGAAGTGGAGGAGGGAACGGTCTTCCCGATGTGCAATGCCGACAATGGCGTCAAGGAATCCTTGAAAACTGTGATTGTAAAAGTAGGAGGGACACGAGAGACGACAGATGAACGGTGTGAGGCAGACGAGGAGAATTTCTGTAAGTTCCATTTGACAAACACCGTTTATCGCTTAATCTTTGAGTGCCTACAGGGTTAAATAAACAATGTTTAAGAATAGAAGGATCAAAAGAAATAAGGTCGAAGTTAACTAGGTGGAAATTACAAAAGTTTGACTTTCAATAGTCACTCAGTTTCGGCAATTTACTCAGGAACGTCTAATTTATTTTATGATATGATCCGCTCACCAAATATGGAGGCCTTAAATAGGAACGCCCTTTTTAGATAAAGTCCAAATCTATTACTAAAGTCGCATAAAGTTGCCGCATTATGTTACGTGGAAATAAAGACTACTTACTAGAACATTATACGCAAGGTACGCCCAACTGAGATTACGTGCATAACTTAACTATTAAATAAAAATGCTCATTCAGGAAAATTCGCAGATAGGAGCAACTTCCCAAAAGCGATGTACGAAACAGGATTCCTCAGCATATTCATCATATGATCTAAGGATTCATCATATGATCTAAGCAGACATCAGATATCCAAAGGAGATGTTTATATCAAGAAAACAGCCATCCTTTGCTTTATATAATTTTGTATTAATTAATGCAAAAACTATAGTCAGAAACCAGTCTCCTTATGTGTATGGAAACGCTACGGAATTACGTTACATGGTAGTTTAAATCGCAGTCCCGCCTAACTAAGACCTTCGAAACAAAAGCGTATTCTGGAATCTGCTGTAGGCCTGATGAGCCTTTAAGCAATTTCGGCAAGGCGTGTATGAAGTCGGGTTTAAGAGACAGAGATTCGGAGATCTACGGTTGTCCGCTGTTCACCTGATTTAGGCCGGCCTGTCACGTATGCGATCCGCTCTTATTGATTTAGAACGGATAGTCGCCTAGGGCCGTAGAATTACAATGTAAATTAGAATCGGATATCTTGGTGCAATGGTGGACGGCAAATTTCGCGGGTGCAACCTCAAAACATATGTTAGGATGGCTTACAATGAGAGTGAGCAGTGAGAAACATCATGAGCGGAAAGACGAAGGACAAGGAAGAGGATAAGGAGGAGTTGTGTAAGTCTTGCCGCTTATCGCTACGGCAGTTTAACGCCTTTTCCAGATACAGAGGTATCAGAAAAAAAATGAAATCTAATTTAGGTAATTGTTAATAGCTGCATGTTGTCTGAGGCACGTCAAAGGTCTTAGAGTTGGCGGACTCAGTGTTTTGGATGTCATGACGTGCAGTTTCACAGAGTATGAGAGTGCGGAATAATTAGTAATAGCAAACATCTGAGATAATGCAAAATACTATGAATAATGTCGATTCACTCTGTAGCTCCCCCTTCGAGAGCGAGTCATTGGTGATTTGTTAAAAAGCTTCCCGTAAGGGACAAGCTCAGAAGTCCCTGCATTTCAAATGTACTTTAGATGACATTCAGTTGAACTGCGCGGAGGAGATTATGTGGGAACTGAAGGCAAAGGCAGTCCTCCCGATTTCAAATGCAGACAAGGACGCCAAAGAAATTTCGAAACCTTTGTTTGAAAAGAAATGTGTACGAATGGAAGAGAATATGCGCATCCCAGGTTCTTGCTTAAAAGAAGACGAAGGAACGATCACTGGGACAGTAGATTTATTTGCCTGAGCTTTCGAACTCGAACCGGAGTTCACCATCAGAGACTGCTTAAGTGCAGCAATGTATCCTAGGCTACAGAACGCATTGCGTCAGAGCTAGGCGTGGGCATCGCTCATCATCCGGCGGCCACCATGCGTAGCGAGATCATGAAAATGAAGGATCGGCTGGACGCAGGCGAAAAGTCGGGCGTAGTCTATCAAATCCCGTGCCAAAACTGTCCTTGCCACTACACAGGCCAGACAAGACGACGTCTCAGCTCACGAATACTTGAGCACAAACGGGCCGTTGGAAGAGGCGACCTACTATCTCAAGCCACCACTCACACGCTGGAGGAAGGCCATGAGTTCGACTTTGCCAACACGCGAATATTGGCGCGAGCCGGCAACAGGACAGTGCGAGAACTGTTGGAGGCGTGGGTGTCGGACACCAACTCTATCAACAGTCACATCGATTTGCCTGCATGTTATCACGCGCTTCGACCACGTAGCCAGGTGGCGCAGCTCACATCCTCGCGAAGTACAAACGGCGTCACCACGCCAGGGGACCATCGTGGACCAGGCGGCACAAACCTCACCTAGCCACGGACGTAGTCCCCTCCCCCAGCAAGGAACAGCGATATAAATGTTCACACGTTACTGCACTCAAGCAGTCTCTGATGATGAACTTCAGTTCGAGTTCGAAAGCTCAGGCAAATAAATCTACTGTCCCAGTGGTCGTTCCGTCGTCTTCCTTTAAAGAAATACGTACATTCATCAATACTGTTAAACGAAGCATGTTTTTAATCTTAGGCGTTCAGATGGTAACATCTGACTGTCAGAAATGAAGGCCAACAACGTTAGGCTATTTCCGGGTGAAGATGAAATAAATTATTTATGGTTTGCTGAGTAGCATAAGTGTATCTTATGAGTACTCGTGTCAGAAACTGCTGTAGGTCGATGCAACGTGTATAGAATTACGCAAATTCATTGCGTATGTAGCCCTTTCAATGGCGATTTCGCGGTCTGCTATTAGAGTATTTGTACGATGGACGAACCCGGAAAGGATATTACAGAAATACATGCATTTCGAGAATATTTGGACAACATTTGATCATGATTTGCGCAGGCGAGGCTTGTGGAACCCAAGGAACACACAGTCTTTCCGGTGCCAGTGATGGACGATTTCACTGAAGAAATAGGAAATGCTTTAGGTGTAACAGGTACTTCAATTCAGAAACTAATGAAATGAAGTAGAATCGCTTAACGAAGACGAAAAATTTAGCTGAAGGCCAAGTGCGGGGTATTGCTTTATACAAAGCCCAGATGGATGACACGAATGCTTTCCTAGGTATCAAAGAGGGGCATAAGTATTAATCATAGAATGCACTGCTTAACGGTTGTTCAAGATGTATCGACTTACTTTATTCCCAGCATAACTTGCTTTTCACGGGCGGTTTCGTTGTGAGATGATAAACGAGTGAATGTGAGAGATAAACTTAGAGAAGATATTGTAGAAATCGAGACGTCTCGATCACATTTTAGGTGACATCGAATTGCAATGCGTGCAGTTGACATTAGTGGCGTTCGGGGAGAATGCATTCCTCCAGTTGCCAGAGTTGAACAATGCTGCTGAAGGGAAGGCGGCAGTTTCTCTTGTACCAAGTACGTACAACCGCCAGTTTACTCAGGAGTTTCAAATTTAACTTGATGCTACAATCCACTCCAAATTGCAGAGGCCCGAACCAGCAACGCCTCTTTTAGCTGAAGTCCAGACTAATTGTCTTGGTAAGACGTATAACAGGACGGATGAGGACACAGTGATGCCAACGCAGAATCAGTGCGCCGTTCGCGCTGTGGACCATATGACAGAGAAGAGTGTCGAGGGTTGGCGAAGATGAGCAGCATGAAATGAAGACCGAAGCCGATGCGTTGCATTTACATGAAGTCAGGATTGATTGTATGAATGTTTTCCTGGGCATCATAGAAGTGCATAATAACCATGGCTATTATGCAGAAAGCCAATGCAAAAACACCAAGATCATGGTCTTGGGTAATGCCAAATTCAAACCGCTGTATTCTTCCCACTCGTTAATTACGTTATGAAGCGACAGGACGCAGCTGCTGAGCTCTCGCGCAATTTGTTGGCACCAATAAATGCCGCCTTGCACGCTCGCAACAGCTTCGTGCCGAGAAAAACGCTTTGCAGAAATTTTCTACGCCGGTTCCCAGGTCATCGTTAGACGTTCAGTAAATCTGCGAAAAGCAGTTAGCATTTCAAACCGGCCAAAAAAATCGATACCTTTTCGGTGGTTCTGCCAATAAGCGGCCGCCGTGTGCGTCATTATGCATCGATTGGTTCTCGTCTCTGCAAGATTCCTCTGCGAGTTTTGCAAATGGCATCTACCGCAATATGATGATTGATGCTTGACTCACTTCATTGTATGACCTTGAGAAACTCTCGGCAGACGTCAACACTGCGGCTTTTGCCCGAGGTGGATGTGCGATCGGTACTTAGGTTATGCATGACCACTTGTGGCAGATGTTCTCGCTCCTCAACTGCCAGTTACTGCTCGTGAATGTGTGCAGGGACGACGTTGTCCGTTTGGCTACAATATACCGCATCGCGGGCATCGCAGGGGATCTTATAGGTGCCTTCCTATAAAGATAGCTAAGTCTAGCTTGGGTTCTGAAAGGTGGATACATTAAGTAGTCGTGGATTTGCGCCCCACTTGTATTTGGCGTCTCCTGGCTAGTCTTTCAACGAGCTCAGACACATTTTGTGGTAACAATTTTCGATTGTACGTCAACCGTGGTTATGCGATGAATCGAAATCCGTAGTTAATGAAATAACCGAGAGGGATGCATGATTTCCAGCAAGAGAGCGTAATGCATAGTTCTTACTTTTTAATTTCCTCAGAAATCAACTGCTAACTCGGAGTAGACCAGTTTATACTAAGGTCCATTGGCGCAGAACGAAGTTTGATGCATGAATATGTGGACCGATGTCAATCAACCCCAGAGGGTTAACCGCGTAATATTCATTAACTACCGACAGGCAGCTAGTAGTATAGTTAAACGTTAGAAGATACCATACTCGCAACACATAAGCCAAATATTGGTCTGCGACACTAGAACTTATTATAAACAGATGTGCTTTAGATAAGCAGTTAATTTCTGAGGAAAATAAAAAACAACAATTTCTAAACTGGAATATCTACCAGAAAGCACACAGAAATGCTGCGGGACCTATTGATGAGCCGAACTCTTCGCAGCTGCGTCATGCAGCGGCAGAATATTGGCGAGGCTCACGCGTCTGGGCTTTTAAATAGTACCTGTGCTGCTAGTGTGGTGTCCTCTTACGCTAAAGTAATGTACAGTACTACTGGTTCGCCTACATCAGATCCCATTTGGATGCGCAGATCTGTTAAATTGTACACAAGTTATGAGATCTGTTTTACTCTCAACTATGCCGGCGCAGGAAAACAACACGGTTTCCACGCAAGTTCACTGACCCTATAATTGGTCTTGAACTCGGAAGTATGAGTTATGTCGTTCTCTTTTGGGACACACTAAGCTAAAGATGACAAAAAATCTACAGAAATAAACTATACCCAAAACGACAACGCCCTTTTGGGCACATTATATGTCCGTCATATTCGAGAAGTGTTTTAACGAAATATCCTTATGCCTCGGTGACTGTTAGGAGAGGAATGTCTATTCAATCAATCCAGCGGCAAGATTAGGTCTTCCAGCCTCACTTGAGTGATACCAAATGGACAGTTTCCTAAAACAATTTTAGTTAACACACCAATCTTAGTCACTCACTGGATTGGGAAATCGAAGAGGACGCAAGCAAAGCACGAAGCCCATGCAAGGAAGCGCATGTCAACCGATAGTTGGTGTACCCGAAGGTGGCGTGTACACACTCTCCCAGTGACGCAGCCAATCGCTGGATCAAGAGACTAAGGAGGGTGAAATCCCAACTGGAAGGCCACAGAGGGAACCGCGTGTCAATTCGCAGTACATGGGGACTATAGTGAAATCGACGGAGTCTCGACCACACCGAACAATGCCATGAGCAAACCTACTCAGACATTCGCTGATTAAGATAAAAAAAGAGGGTGCCAGCAGGGCTCGAAGCACGGGCAGGGAAGCGCGTGTGAACTGATACTTGATGTAACCGAGGTCGGCGTATAAATATTTAATTCAATTCAAGATTATGGTAAATCCTCCCTATTCCTGAGATCTGTATTATTTTGAAAAATTAGATGTAAGTTGATCCAAAAAATGGAGATAAGGATACCACTTCTATAAAACAGTTCAGAGTTGCTTGATATGTTATTTTACCCCTCATTTGTAGTGATAAACATGGTGCCTGACACACATTCTTGGCATAAATAAGAATTGAAGCCGCAAACAAATGAACTGAATTCATTTTAATATAGGAATTGTCCGGTAGACCTCTTGAATTTGATATTAAAAATAAATAAGATACGAGTACGAAGGTCTGAGTTTTACGTGTCTTTGCGAGCATGGAAGCACAAGAATGATAATGCATTGGAGGTGTGTGTTTATCTGCCTGAACTTCCGAACCCGTTTGGGGGTCCACTGTTGGAGATAAAAACAACGACAGAAGGGCGACAGTTATAGGGATGTTTGCCAATCAACGGCCACTGACGCAGACGTGGAGATGGCTGCACAAGTCAGTGTATGCCGGCTTCAAATCGCTGCGTCGACAGACCGAGTTTCCATCCGAGGCCCAGGCGTCAATCGATTTTCCGCCTGCCTTGTTTCCCCGGAGAAGCAATTATCTTGGTGGCTGCAAAGTTAAATTCGTGGTCCGATTCCAAGATCTGAACAGTCATATGCGGTAATTCGTCGCCTTGTCACACAGTGTGTGTTCGTGTATGCGCGATCTGCGCATGAGTTCATTCTGACCTGTCAAATTACAAGGGCAGTTTAGACGGGGGATTCGATACACTGCGCTTGACTGCTCACTCGGATTTCGTCAGTATCAATCTTAATGAGCGTTCTGAGCGCGATAGCATTTGGTCAGTTGGTAATTTCAACACCTAGTCATAGCAATGAGCTCGGCAGCCTCTGAAACGTCCTTTATGTATGGAAGGATAAGGCATAATGTCGAGTATAAATTTAGCGCCTGTCGGACAAGCCCACTAGTTAGTCGTACACACTTCAGTTTAAACTAAGTCGACAAGAGGCTATCTGAATTTCGACATGAACTCTTTTAAATTTTACCAGACTTCACGCGGATTCAATAATAAGACTGTCGCATCAAGTTGATTCCCTAGGTGGCCGGAAGAAAACGTAATCGGCCTTCGTGACAAGGCTTACGTCTATCAACTGTAGTAGCTACGAGGTTCTGAAAGGTTAAACTACGCGTTGCAGAGGCATTTAGACCATGCCTAGTTTGATGTTCGTTTTGTTTCTGTTAACTGTGTCAGCCCTACGGGCAGATAGACACAAAGGGAATTTGTTGTAAAACGCAGGAATCCCGAGACCTATAATGTGGATGCAAATGCGTCCTTTGGGAAAATTAGAAAGCCCTATTAAAATAAATTTTCGACGCCTGGTTCCCCAGGACGTTTTCAGACTTGAGTAAATTTGCGAAAAACAATTAACATTTCAAACGTGTTGGGAAATCATTTTTCATTTGGTGCTTCCGCCAGTAAGCGGCCGCCGTGTGCGTCAGTCTGTATCGATTGGCTTTTGTCTCTTACTTTTTGCCTGAGATTTTTGTATGTGGCATCTAACTCAATGTGCCTATTGCTGCATCGGAGCACATGGCTTCGAGAAATGCTCGGCCTTTTTAGATGGTCAAACTCCGACGATGCGAGTTCTGTTCCATGTGCAGGTGTGCCTAGTATCAAGGGTGTGCATGGACATTTGAGACGGGTGGTCTTGCCTCTTAACTGCCAGTTGCTGTTTGTAAATGTGTGGGGACAGATTTTCCTGTTTGGCCACAATATACGGCATCATAGGCATCTCATGGGATCTTATAGACGACTTCCTTTCTATTGAGGTAGCCAACCCTATCCTTAGGGTGTACAAGCAGAGTGCGTAAAGTAGTCGTCAACTTGTGCGCCACTTTCATTTGGTGTTTCCTCAAATTTCTTTCAACAAGTTCAGACACATTCCTGATGCAAGGAAAGGTTCGTCAAGTATTTACTTTTAGCGCTTCATCGGAACTATCTAGCTCCTTTGTTTTTATCACTTGTTGTCTCATGCATAGACGTGCGAAATCTCCAGGGTAATCGTTCTAGGAAAATAATCCATACAGGTAGGTTAGTTCAACGTGGTAGCTTTTTTCATCAGAGCAATGCATTTTTGCTCGATGTAGCAGACTTGTGACAGTAATCCGCTTGTGAGAAATTAGGCTTTTGCTCTCATAAGGTGGAATTATTTCCGCATAGGTTGCTTTGCGGAAAACGGATGTTTGTAATGTGCCGTCAGTCTTACATTGTACGAGAACGTAGAAATTGGAGTTTATTGTCAACTTCTATTTCGAGTGTGAATTTAACTCCCGGGATGGTTGAGTTGATAATGTTGTTAAGCAGTTCCAGTTGCTACTTTTTAACGACAAAAAGTTGTTCGTATACATGTCGTACACACAACTTAGGGTTAACTAATGGAGGAGCTGCCGATTCCAGCTTCTGTATTGTCACATCGGCAAGAAAGCCAGATATAGATGACCCTATTGGAGATCTTTTAAACCTCCGATAATATTGGTAATCGAACAAAAAATTGATTTCTAAACAAGGGACAGTGAGTTCAATTACGGCAGCTGCGGGAACATCAGTGTCAAAGGGTTTTAAGAGTTCAGCTGTGCGTTGCCTTGCGAAATCTCGTGGTATGGATGTGGATAAAGAAACGACATCAAAATGGATCATTATCTCATCCAAGCGAAGTTTGATTCCTCTCAATTCCTCTCGAAACTTCAGAGAGTTCTGAATGGAAGTTGCACTATTACTCGTAAGCGGGTGGATTTCTTGGAATAGGCACTTAGAAATTTTATATTTGGGGGCACCGATTAATGACATTATCGGTCACAGTGGAACCTCAGGTTTGTGAAACTTGGACAATCTGTAGGTCCTGGCTTTAGAAAAGAGTGGTTTTGGTATCATATCATATCTTGTTCAACTCCTCATTTCCGGAATAATGTTAACGATCATCCCACGCGAGGGCGTGGCCAAAATTGGGACAGATGTAGTAAACTACTCAGAAGGTTGTTTGTTGTGGCAAGGGTTCCCTTGGCTTCATTATTCGCCCCATGCGGTCTTTGCGCAACCACGAATTCACCTGGCGTAATAGAGCAGGTGATGGCCTCCAAGCCTTTCTCGCCGTACATCAACAGTTGCCAAATTTTGAGCACTTGACTGGTAGCCTATTGTCTCTTGTTTGCACAGTGCAGTAGACATGCGTTTAGTGAATTTACCGAAGATATCATAATCAATTAATCATGGACTCCTGTTAATTGCAATGCGTCCCAACACGTGCTTACCCAACCGCTTTTGCGTTTTGTTTATCACTTTCAAAAGCACCAGCCTATAGGCTACTACATCATTTACGGCAGACGAATTATTCCGACCATTTCAAGGAAGCCTTGTTATGTTTGTACAGAAACTGCTAAATCATTTGACATGACTTTTGCCTCCGGCCACATGCCCGGATTTGGGCGGCCAAGAAACAGTACGCGCGTTGACAAATGGGCGAGTTACGAATTCCTATAGTTATGTGGTGGCATAGCAACTGGGTGCTACAAATACGGCAGCTCTTGGGGGACCGCTATACAGCCTTGTTGTTGTCTCTGGTGATGGTAATGATTTCGAGCGTGAATCCGAAACCTTAGACAACTGTTGTGCTCGTTCCTGTGACTGAATCTTCTTTGTATGTCCACGTGGTTACGCAACGACATCAGCACAGAGGGCGGTTACAAGGGACTGATGGCCACACGACAAGTTACCCGGTGTTACAAATGTCACATATATACAAAGCATCAAGCGCTGAATGTTTCCTAAAAGGTTCTTTAAGCTCTGCATCTGATCACGCCTGACCTACCCATCCAGAAATATCTGTTGTATGGTAAAGCTCTTCCTTATGTGCTAATCACGCCCTAGCATACATCAGTTCGCTTGGGACTGTCAATTTTGCAAATGTTTCCCGCTGCAACTGACGTTCTCTCACAATATATGACACTCAAAATAAACGCCGCTTTAGAGACCTAAACGTCAGTTTCGACGCAAATGACCACTTTATTCATTTGGAGGTGGACGCAATGGCAGGATTCGATTGTGAAAGGTGATTCTCGAATGGCTTATTAATTCATTATACATAAGTGGCGACAACGCACCCAATCTAGGCAAACCACCTGATTTCCAGTCATTGCGTCGGTTATTTTCTCTACTGCAGCAAACATCGGGAGGAAGATAAATATATCAGTAAGGATATGTTACCACGGTGCTACGTTCCAAACCTAAATTTCTTTTGCAGGACCAGGAAAGATGACCGGAGCATAGGCGTTTCAATGACAGTTATGGGAAAACACTCGGGCAGCAATCGAACACAGGCTTCACAATATGCAAATATTTAGACTTCGTCTTACTCCCATCAGTTTTAAGTGCGGGCGTGGCATCACCCGCTTACTCACAATTTCTAATGTGATAGAAGACGAACATTTTCATGTAGAATGTTCCATGTCCCTCCCCATCACATACCGTTCGCAAAAATCACGCGACGTTACTCCGTTCGTAATGAGAGCCTGTCATTTCCTTCATAGTCTCGCCGAACCGGAGAGGACTTTGCAAGTTAGAATATCACCAAGTATTATTTCTCCCTCCGCTCCCACATGGCAGAAGAGCAGTCAGTATCAGTCGGAATATTTGGAGGAAAAGACGAGGCACTTAAAACTCCATTTAAACGGCACAGGCGTGCATAAAAAGAAACTGAGTTGCAGTTTTACTGTGCAGAATCCGCAAAACTAGTGGTAAAGCATGAATGTGAAAAGTTGTGGCGTTTGCTAAATAACGGCAAAAATCACGTTTACTGCACTCGCATTGTAAAATTTTCAGTAAGATCGCAGTTGGTAGTCAGATATTATAAGTTGATACTGTAGACGGACACACTTGTTATCAGTAGGTGTGCTTACCTTGTCTGGGGAACTGGCCGTCAGTAGATGTGCTTCTACTACATTAGGTAGGTCGCCCGTTTCGGTCAGGCTGTTGGGTTTAGTGAGGGTTAACGTTAGGGTTTGGGTTTACGATCATGGTTTGGCTTCAGAGTCCGGTTTCAGTTTTAGGGTTAGGGTTTAGGTTTACGATTGTGGTTTGGCTTTAGAGTTGGGATTTTGATTTATGGTTAGCGTAATGGTTTTCTGAGTTAGGGTTAGAACATTTGGTTTCCGCATTACGTTTGAGGTTAGGATTAGGGTTTCGGTTGATGGTTTCCGATTTTCGGGTTAGGGTTAGGACTTCAGGTTTAGGTTTCGGGGTTTCGGTTAGGATTTGAATTTACGAGTAGGTTTCAGTATTACATTTAGGTTTTAGAGTTAGGGCTACGTCTAAGGGCTACGGTAAGTTTTAAGATTTCGGTTAACATTAAGTTTGCCGTTAGGGTTACCGTTAAGGTAAGACAGGGGTCTCGCCGTCCGCTTCCACTCCTGGCTAACAACTGCGATCTAACCAAATTTTCATCTGGGACAACGTGGATGTGCACAAAAGGATCTGTTGAAATAATGTTAGTAGTATGTGGTTAGTCATTTCAGTAATCCACCAGGTGGACCTCAGTAGTTCGGATGGCCTTTTAACCGGCGTACAAATGTCTCTCGAACACACTCACAGTAGGGACATTTACAACAAACGTCGGCAAAGAATGGCATTGACGACTGACTCTGTTGATTTGTGTGGTATAATTCATTCCTAAGCTGGCAATGCTGACGTCTCTGATTAGTTTTGGTGCCGTTTCAAAACGGGCTTCCCAATCGACATCCAGATCAAGTCCTCTTAGCAACAGAAACGTTACTACAAGTTCTCCTCTGCGTGGAGTTGGGAGGGATAAGGATACAAGGCGGTCAGGCGGTGCTCGTACGTGAAATTTTTGAGTTCATGAACAGCTTCCGTAGCACGTTGCTGTACGAATTCGAGAATCTCAATATCCTATCGAAGCTACGGCAGCCAAGGCTTTTGAGCATATTCCTGGTGCAGACGCACAAATGCCCCATATGTCATGTCAAAGGGTACCATTATTCAAATTAATAAACTTTCACTGCGCCGCGTTCATGATTGGCTTTGCGCGCGCTGCGACTTTAGAACGCTGTGTGGTGGCGCTTAATGAATACGCCAAGGTATTTTTGCCCATCTACGGTTTCAGGCAATTGCGTTTTCTGGAGAAACTGTCGTAAGGGGCATTTATTCCTCGTCTTGCTGATACTGTGTGCATTATCACACATTTTTTACGTTGAATGGCATGCATCATTTCTCGCTACATGCGTGCAAATTCTCTACATCTTCTTGTAGTATCTTGACGTCTTCTTCATCTTTTATTACTCTCCACAGTTTAAGATCGTCTGCAATGACCACTATGTCCAAGTTACACTTCCCCTATTAGATCATTTGCATAGATAATGAACAGAAACGGCTCAAGAATTGACCCTTCTGGACTCCACATTTACCAAGCGTCCATTCTGAGCAGTAGCCATCCGCAGTAACGTTTTGCTTAAGACCGTTTAAGAAACCTTGAATCCACTTCAGCACATTTCCTCTTATCTCTACGTCGGACAAATTTTAAATGAGACGCTTATGTGGAACGCAATTAAACACCTTGCTGAAGTCAAGGTAAATAACATATACTGAATGTCCTTCATCTATGGCCCTTGACCAATGTTCGAGAGACGATAGCAGGTTTGTGAGGCAGGACCACTTTTTACAGAATTTGTGGTGAACTGAGGTGATATGACAGCGGAATGTATTGAGCGACGTAACGGATTGTTTAATTATCCATTGCATCACCTTGAAGCAAAGGTATGTTAGACTTACCGGCCGGCATTCGATGTGAGGTAGCCATGATTCTCCCCTATGGATGGATAGGAAATTTACCAAATTCCACTTACCAGTAAGTTTGCCAGATTCAAGCAATTTTTGGAAGACTGTATAGATTGGTTCTGCTAATTATTTAGTCAGATGGTGTAGGAGTACATCTGGAACCTCATCTGTTCCAGATGATTTGGCCGAAACAAATTACTTGACTGCGTCAAAACTAGCTGCAGGGAAAATAATACTGTTTACAAGCGGTTTCATGACGGGTTATGGTAACGAACAGGACTGGGGCGTGGTTACATGGTATAGACACTTTTGGAAAAATTCCGAAAGGTGTTGGGCTTTTTTGAGGTCCATCGCTCACAATTTGGTTATTTTTGTCCTTTAAAATTCCGAGGTGGTCAGGGTTTCCTATATTGCTGCTGATGAATGCATAGAATGCCTTAGGCTTCTTTTTGCGTCTTCCAGGAGCCGAAACTTTTAAGCAGTACGAATTTCGCGGAGGAGTCTTTTGCATAAGTTGTGTTGTCTAAATTCCTGAAGTTCTTCTGAGCTCCTCGTTTGCAGGAAGATTTACAGATCTCATTACTGACTGCTCTTGTCTGTCATTTCCAGTCTGATGGCTTTTATAGTAAGTTCGATAATTATGTGATAAAAATCAGGTAAGCTCTTGAGAAGAATCAAATTCGGTTACCACGCACTTGGTCTTCTTGCCTGGTTTTTCCTTTATTATTCCTCAGCACCTGACCATGTTTCCTCCGTCGCGATGCTCCGCAGCGTGATATTGCACGGCCGTGCATTTCTTGCTGGTCGGACACAGCGTCAGTGGTGGTGTCAGCACCTGTTCACGTGGGTCAATCAATACTGCCTTGACTTTCCGCACGGATGGGTACCGGTCTAAGACACAACTCACTCGTTCGTGAATCACCCAGTCTGTCTATCGATTAATAACAAGGCTTCTGTGTAAGGCTGATGTATTTAGGAGACTACGTTGAACATGTTTACGTCTGGAGCGCACATAATGGCCGTAGGTTTTCACGCTCACCTAAGGCTCACAGCCAATTTGCCCGAACGGCCTAAAGGTCAAACAAAGGAGGAGGTGTTGTAAGACGGTGATATACTCAGTCTTACGACCAAACGGTATCAGTAGTTGCTAGTCTTCCACACCATTGGTTTTACTGTTGAACAATAGCCTTAAAGCCGGTAAAAAGCCAAACAGGGTATCATGCAGAATTATGGGCACAGTATGTGCTCAGGAGGCCAATGTTCAAAGCAGTCTGTGAAGCATAGTGCAGAACCATTCATCGCCAGACCGAGCGGGTGATTGAAGGCATACACACATATATGCATACATGGTAAAGGTATTATACCGCACTCCCGACATTGATACTAGCCAAAAAGCCATGACACGATTTTCGCCGGTATTTTGCCGCTGAGAGACACAGGTATTGGGTCTCCCAGCGTCCTCTCTGCTGTTTCTGGTATATGAAGTCAGGAAAAGAATCAAGCGCATAATTTCAGAAATTATTCAATGCAGGACATGGAGTTAAGTTCCTAGCAGTTGATTGTCTGCGACTCGAATAGTAATTGAAATTTCGAGTCCGACAATAAAAAGTCATGTCCACAGACTTAACTCTGTGTCCTGCACTGAATAATTCCTGAAGTTATCCGCTCGATATATACAGGTAGATAAGGTGATACTAACAAAGACAAGGAAGACTGGAATGGCCATTTCTGGCTTATAGGCAGTCATCAGCAATTAGAACCCAACCCCATGTGTGGATCACTTTGGGTCTGTTACGATCGGAATATACAAAGCAAGAGGGGCGCTCACCGAACATTCTTACGGAACGCATTCATCCCGGACTCTCTCTTGAGCCCAACCAGCAGCCGCACAACGGCGCATCACATAGGCAGAATGTTACTGCCGACAAAGACAAGGGAGACTGTGATGGCCATTTCTGGTCTATCAGTCTTCGTCAGCTAGTCCTATCTATGTCATGCATGAATCCGTACCTAATACTTGGAACGTTTCATTCAGTAAACTTTATTATTTTTTAATTAAGTTATAATTGACTTGACTTGCTTGGATAAATTTTCACTTTCATTATAAGCACGCCTTTCGGGTTCTGTCTACCGCTCTGTGGGAAAAACCCCGACCAAACGATGTTAATTAATTCTCCCGTTTCATAATAGTTCTCGATGTGACCTCACACGACTTATGCGGGTGGGGGATTTGCAGACTTTATGTCTGACCTTTGGTGCTCGCAGTATCTACCCCCACGCCACATTTACGTGTAAAATTATGTTAAAATACGTGTTTCTACCAGTTAAGCCAACTTTTTCATTTTTTCTAACTAAGTTACAATGTGGCTTGATTTGCTTGGATGAAATTTCTGACCTCTTGAATGGCATTCATTTGGTTTAAATCTTCACTTTACTTCAGGAAAGCGCCGTAGGAGGTCTTCATTTGAATGGGTCACGCTCTCCGGGTTCCGTTTGTTTGTTCGTATGGAGACCCCCGGCCCAACTACAGTACCTGTGCTAACTCATGAAATGTCATGAATTAACACAGGTAACCGACTTTAACGCAGAATCGGTAAACACTATGGCTCCAAAAGTCCGATAGCGGAAAATAAAAGATGTGTCAAAGATATAAAGCAAAGTTTGGTTTAGAAAATATTATTTACTGAGATAAAAATAAATAGTTTTCGACAAAAGTCACATTTTCGAGAAACGCCTATATTACAACCAAGTTAATAAAGGCTACGTATGAGGGCGTATAAAGGAGGAGGGCGCATAAAAGGGCAAAAATAATTGAGGACAGAAACAGATACAAAAAATCAGTACTTTGTTGATTGTCCATTTGAATTAATAACGGCAGAAAGTCTATCAGACATAGACATGACGAGGTTATCTATGGTGGATTGTAAAATGTTATTATTGAGTATGAAATCCAATTTGTCCTGCATAGAAAGAGTCTTCTTAGCTTTGTGCCAATTTCTTTTGAGTATTCCAAAAAGATTTTCGATAGGATTCAAATCGGGACTGTTGGCCGGGATGAAAATGGATTGGAGGCCAATTGCGGAGAGGGTGGTTGTTGTCTAAAATGTTAGATTATATTTGCAAGCGGCATCAAATTCGTACCTCTTTAGAGCGATGGACAGGTGCATTGTCGTGCAAAATTACAGTATCCATTCGGCGCCGACTTATGCCGTTGTAGCCGAAAGCCTCCTTGACAATTGCAATAAACACCTTGCTGTTGATGGTATCGGATGTTGACCGCCAGATAAGCCTCTCACCGAATTTAATCGCCATCCAAAGCATCATCCGCCGACAGTTCTTGAATGTTGCCGTCGGTGTAGTGCGTTCTCTTGGGAAGTTCTTTCCACATATGACGGCTTGGAGCGATTTCGTAGGCTTGCCTAAAAATAAAACCTCATCGCAGAAGAAAATGCTCTTCCAAAATGAAGATCTGTAATCAATATAATTCTTAGCAAATAAAGGCCGTTCTCTAATTAGTTTTCCACTTAAATATGGCTTAATCATGGCCTTCCGCCGCTGCAGTTCAAATTCCTTCATCCTTTTCCTACTCATGTTCATAGAAGACATCGGCAGATGTTCCCGTTGAATGGTCTCAATGGACATGTAATGAAACCTTTTTAATTTACGACGAATACAATCGCCGTCTCGCTTACTTGTGGACCGTTTGAGTCCCCCTATTTTATTTCTAGGAACAGTTTTATCATTAGTAATGCGCCACAGAGTGACCTTGCTAATATTGAAAATACTAGCTAACGACTCACGCGGGAGCCCCTCCGCCGCTAATTTTCGAATACGCTGGAAGTCAACTTCGGATAAGTATTGTGTATACATAAGTATCGTTTGGCGTGATAGAGAAAAGTGACGGCATGTCGCGCGAACTCAATATATATTCGTTTTCGATACGCATTTTCGTCTGGTAAAACAATCACACGGATAAACGTTTTTTATTTCGGTATTTTGAAATATGAAACTTTACGGATTTGTAAAATAGAATTTTTAGATGAAGAATCGCACCTTATTTCCTGAACACAAAAAGATATAATTTATCTGCATTTCCCTTATTTTCTTGATATTAAAATTTAATTTTTTCTTTTTGTACGAAAGTTTTCTGAAGAATTTCTTCTTCTTCTTAATCTTCTTAAACAGATTCATCAGGTAAAATAAAGAATTTCGATCCGAAAGCTTTAATAGCGTAGGAAGCTGCCTAAATATCAGGAATCCTCCGATTTCGCCTAAATTCGGCCCGTTTTCTATTAAATATACAGATCCTTATCAAACTTTCCTTCAGCAAACGGCCTTTTCGTCCTTATTTCAACTAAATTAACACAAATAACAACACCAAAAATACGCTACAGTTTCCACTCTAATTTTGACCTCGGCATTTCATGAGTTAGCACAGGTATTGTATATTAAGTAATCCTGCCAATGCTAGTTCCTCATTATGCCCTCCCCCAGATTGGTTAGGCCAGCAGGGAAAATCTAAAGTTACGTGGACTCAGACCGAGATGTTGCAGCACGCCTAAAGCTGCGCATGAGTAAAACGTTGGCATCAACACAACAAATGTGAAACGTTGCTATTGTTAGACCTCAGTGTGTTTTAATATACAAATATCCGTTTACCCGGAGTTTGGGACGATTCCACTTACAACAGTTACTAAATCACATGAAGAGGTCACGTTAGAAAATGGTAAGGAAAGCAATGTGCAGATGTCCGTCTGACTGCAGTCTGGGGCGACTCCAATCACAAGAAGAGGGGCTAAATTAACTGAAGAGGTAACGGAATTTCCATCGGCATTATCTCAGACAGCGATGTGACCGCACATAAGTCATGCGGCGGGTTTTTTGCTGACTGTCCGTCTGGTCCTTGTTGCTCACGGAATCAGTTCTCACATCACGATCATGTACTTATGATCAGCCGAGTATAATTTAAACTTCTGTGTTAGCTAACTCTACTTCCTCTTCATGTTGACTGTTAGATTGGATATGTTAATTGGGAAAACCTCTTTAATGGGATTCAGTTGGTTTAAATTTTACCTAAGTTCACTGAAAGCACTATAGGAACGCTTCATTTGCATGGGTCAAGCCCTCAGATTTCTGTTTTTGTTGGTTAATATGGAAAACTCCCACGCAACCAAATTAAATTATTCAGCCATTTCATCACGATGTGACCGCACAAAAACTATGCGGCGGGTCTTTTGTGAACTTTATGTCTGGCATTTGTCGCTCGCAGAATCTTCTCCCACGCCACAGTCACGTGCAGAATTATGTTGAAATACCTACTTCTATCAAATACATCTAATTTGATCAGCCAAGGATAATTTTGACTGTTTTGTTAGCTAATTCTAATCGTCATTGTGTACTTCTTCAAAATGGTTAGCTCGGTAGGGGAAATCTAAAGTTATACGGATTAAAACCGTGAGTCTGCAATACACTCAAAGATGCCGTTGCGGTAATATCTGGCATCAGTGCCGCAAATGGGACATTATTTTGTAGGGGTTTGGCTAAACCTCAGGATTCTTTAATGTGCAGGTATTCGTTTGTCTGCAGTCGGGAATTCCATTTGAAACTCTGGGTAAAATAACCGCAGAGCATTAATGTCTGTCTGCATCATGTCGGACAGAATACTGTGTCCAGCCCCGTAAAAGAGGCCTTAAGGTGCTGCACTTTAGAGGTAATAATACTGAAAACACCTATGGTACTCTACTGCGACGAAGAATGTAAGTTACCTTATTTGGATTAGTCGAGGATAATTTCGACTGTTGTGTTAGCCAATGCTAGTTCCTCATTATGCCCTCCCCCAGATTGGTTAGGCCAACAGGGAAAATCCAAAGTTACTGGGATTCAGACCGGATGTTGCAGCTTGCCTAAAGCTGCCCACAAGTAAATCGTTGGCATCAACACTGCAAAAGTAAAACGTTGGTGTACTGTTTAGGTTAGAACTGAGTGTTTTTAATATGCAGATATCCGTTAATCTGGAGTCTGAGGCGATTCCACTTACAGCAGTTACTAAATTAAAGGAAGATAGGTTAGAAAGATGATAAGGAAAGCAATGTGCAGATTTCCGTTTGGCTGCAGTCTGGGGCGATCCCAATCACAAAAGAGGGGCTAAATTAAATGAAGAATTCACGTTAATTTCCATTGACATAATGTCAGACAGTAATCTGTATCTCAACATAAGGTGCTGCACTCTAGTTATGATGATAAGGAAAGCCATTAAGGTCATCTATCTAAAATATATTTTTTTAAAAATTCTGGAGTCAAAGGAGCAGCTCATGGGGGCAACAGTGAGTTACGCCCTCAAAATTCTTCATAGGATCCTGCAAACTGCCAAGACTCTTACATGAAAAAAATGCCGTCTCGTTCGAGCTGACCACAGCAGACGCATTAATATGCGGCGTTTTACAGCTTATCCATATCACTTTTGTGACTTATTTTGCCGCATTTATTATTAGAGCTCGTTTTTATCTTCCTAAACAAGGCCGCTATAGTAATTGCAGACTTCATAATCCTGAAACATTCTTCCCACCAGGATGCCGAATGTTGAATGCGCTTCGGTCCGTTCACCTGCTCAACTCCTTGTCATTAAAAAATTAATATTTATGCATTATGAATATTTCCAACGATTGTTTCGTGTCCTGATATATATTTACACTAATTTGGCAGCGAAAAGTTTTACGTTGCATGTATGGAGGAATGTGCTTTTTGATGGCGGTGGGGACGAAGTTCATCTAGAAAACAGTCTTTTGGCATGACTGAATTTGACTGCACGATAATAAATGTCATAATCAGCTATCGAAAACATACTTTGTCATTCCAGGCACCATTTCATCAAATAGTTCGTACACTGCATATGTATCCACCCTAATAACCATTAGCTTAACACTTAAGGAGTTTTACTAACACCGCATAAAGATTTTCGCTGAAATAATAAACCAAGATAAAAATTTGAGTGCCCAGTGAAATTTTGCTTACTGGATCTAGCGTGTTTCCTTAACTTGCAGAATTCAAATTCCGCTGGCGAATAAAATTCCACGCCAAAACACTGTGCAACGGTGTCTGGCACATAAAAAGACAGAATATTACAGATAACTACTGAGATTTCTTCGATGATAAATTCCAATGCGATACTTATAACGGAATTCAACCTGTTCAGAAAGGCTAAATTTAAATGACATAAACATCCCAATGAGGCTAATTGACTCTACATGGGCAACAGCATGGAGTGTAGAACAAAATACTTTAGTCCTCCTTTTGCATGACCCACTTGCGCACTTTGCCTATTCTCAAATATAGAACATTAAGTTTCACCTGAAAGACGTAGTTTTACCTGTACAGGCTTAAGTGAATCACTACAAAGTCAGTCCTTAACGGGTAGTCGAATTCACCAAAATTACCTGCTCGAAAGGAACTAATTCAAACGTTTCAGCCTATTTGTGCATTCATTTTTATAACGGTGACAGAAAAGTATTCTCACAATCGGGAGATGGCACCCAAAAAATCCGTTACCTAGAAATAATACCTTTAACAGTGCACTCAAACACCTTTAGGCTATATCAGCGGTTGCAGGCCTACTTTCACGCACTACTTGGACTTTCCCCGACGGCCTAACATGCGCTGGCCGAACGAACATCGCAGGAGGATATATGGACGATGGTCGCTGTTACCCGACCTTCCCCATCCTACACGTACGGCATAAATTCGCATTATGGAAGTTTATAAAAAAACTCAATCACTTTTAAATAGGATAAGTCTGCACACCATGGGACAGGAAAAGTTCCCAGGCATCTGTCAGAGACATGGCATTGAGGCTAAACCAAAGACGATACTGTACTTCGTCTATGTGAGTCCACACAGCTCGACCACATAGAGAGCCTCCCTCGTGGAGTTTCTTTTTCAGTCTACTCTAGTATGCCTCAATGGCATTGGTGTGCCGCCCGGTGGTAGGGTCTTTGAAATTCTTTGAGTGGTTAACAGAGAGGGAAGACGATCATACGCCTTCCAGTCGTCCGTTATCACTATGCCGTCTTTGGCGACCCCTTTTGTAATAACGGAACGGAGAGCGGGCCAACTTCGATCATTCATCTGTTCAAATAAGGCTTTCCGTCGGCTAGTATCGTACATCCCGACCAGCCACCATCCATAAAACCCCTATTATCACCTGTCCCGTAGGACAGGCTACTTTATTTAGGCGGATTTTGTTGGTTGCCATCTCCCGAATGTTACCAAAAGTATCTTATAATTGGTAAATTAGTCAGATGAACAGCTTGCCAATTTTCTCTGTCTCCTTTCGCATTTAAGTATGAGTAATTTATGTCACATTATCGCTTGCATGTAAGATTAGTTAAATATACGACTAGAACAGCATTCATGCCTGATGCGCTAAAAGAACTTCGGGTATGTTCTCGTTAGGACGTATTCTTCGATTCCGTACCGAATTGGAGTCTGGAACGCACATATGGGCATGAGATACCTAATCCAAATTCCGAGGGTGAACGTTTGTTAGGGATGGTAACAATACTTTGTCTTTGTATCTACTTGAAAAGTCACTTGAAATTTCAATGTACTCCTAAAACCATTGCAACGAAATCTGAACAAAAATTGTAAGTAACCATTTGATTTATTCACCTATGAATTTTTGCGGGTTTAATGCAAACGTGTTGTCTGAATTTGTAACAGTACATTCATTTTATTTTCTATGCTATGAAGAGGGCCATTTTCGTGGATGGGGCGACTGAAACGAAGGCGACTTAGTGTGTGCTGCTGACTGTGCAGTCTGTCAGTTTAGACATCGACCAATCAGCTCCACTTAAGAGCATATTTAAGTTATTCGTGCAATGTTTGCAGCAATTGAGTGTATTTCACGCATCAACAAGATGTACTACATATTAATAATTTTTCATTTGCATGTGTTCGCATCAGCCTTCTTCGCCGGTAAATGAATTAATTTTCATGTTCCCAACACTTCGACCTCTTGACTGTAGATGAAAATCGCTGTCCCTCATACCTCGATGCCCTATCTCCGCTCAATGCTCAACATCTTCTATCACGCCCACCTCAAACTTTCCAAACTTTCCAAAGGAAGACAAATTTGAGGTGCACGTACAAAGTAGATCTTATAGAATTCGGAGAGAATGGTGTTTGCACCGCTGCCAGTGATAGGCGTCCATTTGGTTTGATAACCTGCGAATTGGATGTGGCTTCAGTAGTCACCCTCTATCACTGTGGGGTAAGACATAAAAATTTGAACAAGACAGGTTTCATTTTCCGTAGTAAAGAGCATTTAAGACTGGCAAATATGTAGTTTGCCAAATGTACTTTCGGATGTTTATTTGGAAGGCGAACATTTTCTGACCATTCGACGCGATAAAACATCTTGTAGCATACGACATATTAAATGTCAAAATACTTTTTCCGAGCTACCTATGATTTGTTTATTTAAAATCTCCAGATCATTTTAAACTTTAAACGTTTCTACTCTTAACATATTAGGGTTGATTATTATAATAGGCAATGCACGCCATTGTGCCTGTCGTGACTCGACCGTCGGTTACCCGGTTGCTTTTTCAAGGAAAAATTTCTAACATCAATTATGTTTTTTAATAATAATATTTCCGAACATAACTCGCACATGTAGCTTGCAAAAGACCTTACAAAAAAAACAAGTTAGAAGTTCAACATTTAATGGAAGCGGCTTGTTTTGCTTTCGGTTAATAAGATGCATTCTCATTGCAAAAAGAGATTGCTCAAGCCGCATTCTGTATTACGCAGATGACTGACGATGTCGGCCGGCAGAACGGCCGAAGGGGGGACAATGTACAAGCCATCCTGCAGCTCAAATACGAAACAAACAATACCCTCACCTTGCTCCCAAACGTAAAAATTGGTCGCAGGACGCAGCCACGGACTGGAGCACAAGTTCAATTTGAAAATATAAACGAGGAGTTTGAGCAGGACAGCGTCCTATCCTACGTTTTTTCTAAACGTACATCGCAAAGTTGTGAGCTAAGCGATGGTAAGTTCAGCATCTGGTTTTTGTGAGCATTTTTACGATTATGACAGTTAAATATTTTGTTTATTTCCTCTCTATTTATGCTGTTTGCATTCAAAGTATTTCTCGGTACGCATAGTTATTGAAATAAGCTGACTATTCCAATTATAAGACTTTGACTGGTTTTTTTATGAATGCCTGAAATACGCAATTCATGTTCGTTTTCATTGCACTGGTTTTAAGTCAGTTATCCAATGGTTGAGAGGTAAACGAATTCTCCAGTAGATAAACTGTTATCTCCGGTAGGGAAAATAGTAAAATATGCTACAACGCGTACTGCATGTAGACGACATTCTGAATGTTCTTCTTTTGCAAATTTCAGGTGTCAACTGTGGATTCGGCAGTTGTGGGTCGCTACTTGGGCGCATCATATAAAAACAAGTGGACGCCCACCCGAGGCACAGAAATTTAATCATTGTGTAACTTTAAATAAATAATTCACTGCTCCACTTCTATTTTCCCCATTTTCCTAATATTGTCGTTGTGTTCGAAAACTTTTAGAGATGACCTTAGCAGGCTTTGTTATCAAATACGCATGTACAGGGTTTTCTTTTGGGGGAAAATGGGTTTTTGCGTCACAAGTGATGCAGTATTACTATTTTGATCGTCAAGGAGATTCGCTATTGATTAACCCTTCACAGGTAGGCGATGCAAATGTCCTGTTTTTCCACACCACATGTACATAAGTGGTAGAAATCAAATTATAGCAAAATTGTATGTGGCATCTCTTATCCTTTTTGAAACCGCGACCTGATCTTGGAAATCAGCTACTCTTACATCGGTTTAGTAAGGTTCCGTCTTGTAATTGACGTACTGGGGTCGAAGTGTCCGAAGGTTTGCGTTTACTTTTCCGAGATCAAATACGGAAGCTTTAGAAACAGGTGATTCGTAGATTTTGCTTCGTCAAATGGTCGGCATTCACGTCTTGATGGACGGTACATATAAACTCCCTTCTTCATTTAATCTGTTTTTCCTAACGCTTGAATATTTGATGTCAATGTCTTTGCAACTAACAAAAAAACGTCTAATGAGCCAATTCAGGTTTTCCAGTTAAATATTTTCGCAAGAATGGACAGATGCTCCCGCAGTGCTGGTTTGTCTCACCTGTGCAATACATGAATACATGTTTTTTCATCGGTCCTGAAAAACAGCGAGACATTTATTGTTAACGCTGGTTTGAAAGTCATTTCAGTTACGAAAATTACGACGAAAATTGATGTTAGGTCTTTTGAGCCACCATTTTGGACAAAAGACTGTCACAGGTTTCAGCCGACTTTGAAAACAATAGGGAATTTTAACTACTGCAGGAAAACGTTCCTCCAAAAGTCCCTTACCAACGAATCAAAAGCAGCACACTTAGATCCAGCTGTTTGTTTTGATTTTCTTCCCTGCAAAAGCTGTTTTCCCATCGCCTACCCAAATATGGCACGTAAGGCGCATATTTACTAGAATTTTCCAAATCGGTTCAGTCAATAAAAGTTTTAATTTCTGCCTCAACTATTGCTTATTCGGTTTGCATGCCTTACTCCCCATGAAATGGTTAAACTGGGAAACGCAGAAGGCTTCAAGAAAGTTAAAATTGCTTATTGAGTACAGAAACCGGCATTCAGCACTGGACTACTAACCAATGGGTCACTCGGTCGAGAACAGGTGTTGCCTACTACGGGCTTGAGTGTGGCTGGCTGGCAAAGGGAAAAAAATCAGAAATGATTATTCCAGTCTTCCTCGTCTTTGTCGGTAATGCTATCACAGCTTGGCCGACGTCGTCCTGGTAGATAGTTGCCCACTCCATACTGAACCCAACAGCCTGACCGAAACGGGCGACCTGCCTAACTCAGTAAGAGCACACCTACTGATAACAAGTACGTACGTCGACAGTACCAACGTATAATGTCTGGCTACCAACTTCGATCTTGCCCATTCATCGATAGGTCGGTGTTTAGCCCTAGTGCCGACGGCGGCATACCGCAAGTATAGACCGGGCATGTACTCTTATTGTCTGACATACGTCATGTGCCAGCCACCACAATGCTTCCTCCCGGCGCCGAGATGTATGTCCTCCTTTCGCCGACGATCAAATGCTGAAGCATTGTTGTTTCGGGAAGCCAATGGATCGATGGGCGACCATTCCTGAGTGAATAAATACCCGATCTGCAGAGAAAAGGAATGGCAAGTGACGAGGCACTGGTGAACGTCGGTTCGATGAAATGCTTATGACCCATATATTAGTGCTTTGTAAAACGCGACAAAGTTTATTTAATAACTTTTTGACAGTGGTCCCCCAGGTTGGCTTCGTACGTGTAACAAATATGCAAAACTGACAAAATTTTTACGAGGACCAAAAAATAGATATCGTCTTATGCTTCATGCAATCCTGCAAATAATTCGCGGTCAAGGTCTACCCCTAGTGTTGATTAGCTGGGGTCTTCTCCACCTTTCCATGACATTAGTTTAAACGGTTTCTAGTTCAGTGTGTCGGTTAATGCATGATTCATTTGAATACATGGCCCTCAAAAATTCGCGGCCTTTTTGATGGGCAGACACAAACCGCGTGAGTTCTGTCACTAACAAACTTATGGACAGTTTCTATTGCGTTACCTACAACTTGGGACAAGTGGTCCCGTCTTCTCACGCCCCGTTGATGTTGTGAATGCGTGTGGAGGCCGCCTTTCTAGTTTGACCGCAGTACACTGCATCTCAAGTGTCGCACGGGACCTTATAAACGACCTCTTTCTTATATAAATAGCTAATCCTATCCTTGGTGTGCACGAGCTGGTTGCGTAATTTAGTTGTGGGTTTATGCGCCACGTGTATTTGATGTTCCCTTAGGTGCAATCAACGACTTTTGACACACTTTCAGTGCACGGAAGAGTTTCCCATGTTTCTTGTTCGGGCGCTTGTTTGGGGCAGACTAGTTACTTATCTTTTCTTTTAATTCATGTTGTCTCACGAATCGCCGGGCAAAATCTCTGGGGTACGAATTTTGAAAGAAGAGTACAAATAAATAGTTAAGTTCTATCTGGTTACCATTGCCGTTTGAGTTGTGTGCTTTCGCTCGATCTGGTAGGTTGGTAAAAACACTCCGTTTGTGAACAATATGGGTAATGCTATTGTAATGTAGAACGACGTGCGTATGCGCTTCTGTGCGGTAAACTGATGCGTGAAATGCCTCGTCAGTCGTTCGCTGTACGAGAACGTCAAGGACAGGTAGTTTGCGGTCAACCTCTTTTTCGAGCGTCAACGTGACCTCGCAGTTTTGAGTTAATAACACTGTGCAGCATTTCCAGATGATTCCTTTTGACGACAACAAAAGTGCCATTCATATAATACGCCCACAATTTGTGATTAATTAAAGGTAGGGCCATACCTTCCAAGTTTTGGGTCATGATTTCAGCAAGAGAACCGGAAATAGATAATCTTATTGGGACTCCCTTCATCTGCTGGTAGTATTAATGCTCAAATAAAAAGTTCGTTTACAGAAAAGTGTCCAGAAGTTCAAGTAAAACAAGTACAGAGGCGTCCATGTCGTAAGACTTGAGGCGAACCTCTGTGTATATATATATACGACTAACCTTCAATACAACAAATGCGGTCGCAGCACATTCAACTAACTACCAAAATTACATCTTGTCGATGTCCCCCCTTCAACCCAGTTGTGTCATTGCGCGATGCATCAAAATTCAATCTGAGTAAACAGCTCTTGCTAAACCTGATTTCTCTCAACTCGTGGACAAACACAGCTGCCTCTTCAGCTACTAAGTTTCTGGAATGGCTCAGAGGGATTCGACTCTACTCGAACAAGGTTACGGTGCCACTTGACGTCACCTCCCTCTTGAGTTCAATTCCGCAGGACCGGGCGGTCGAGAAGGCAGGTGAATTGCTCGAGAGACGGGCCGATTAGACAGAGGCAACTTGTCAAACTCCTAAAATTCTGTCTGAGGACGTACTTCGCCTTGGAGGGAACCATGTACGAGCAAACTATAGGAACGCTAATGGGATCGCCTCTTTTGGGCTTTATCCCTGAGGAACTTCGCCAAAATGGAAACTGCCTGGTATTCCCAATCCACAGGCCAAAAGGTTTGGGCTTGGTACATCGAAGATGCGTTCGTCATAATCAAACAACGGTGAATTCGGGTTTTCGGACATCCAATAAACAGTGTAAACGGAAAGCCACAACTAACTGCTGTTCTTGTATGTTCTTGTCTATCTAAAACCGAACAGATGCATAGAAAAATGTCAAATTCTAAGTTACTACAGTAAACACAGGTTCTGCCACAAACGCAGCTGTGTGCAAATTCGCTACAAAATGGCAGAAACGCATTGCACGGAGTCGCACGACGGGAGTCGCTGATAAAATGGGAAAAGGCCTTGACAAAATATTGTATGAACCCCAACGTGCAATCAGCCGCAAGGATAGGCTGATATAGTCTGTGGCTACATACAAAAGAAGAACCACAGTTTCACCTTCTAAAAAGGGACGGTTAACGGCAGAGGGAGTGATAAGATAACCAGAGTGATGCTCGGAGTTTGGGCATCGGATAGTACACCTAACAGAGCCATTGACCTTCATTCCGCCTACCAGGCTCACCGTATAAGGCTCGATTCCGTGTGGACAAGCCCAGTAGGAGATTCGAGCAGAAACCTGCATGGCCTGCAGTTGTGCCGGCGGAATATTGGAGGAACTGGCCAGAAGTCACGTGACTACCCCGGAACACTACCACTTCATCGCATTCAGGAGCCACAACGACTGATAAGTTCGTTTACTGACGAGATCAGGTCAACAAGCACGCTGATTCGCCAACAGTTTCGACGGCCGAAAGGGGGGCAGGAGTCACGGCAGCCCACCTTCTGTAAATCTCAGAGTTCAACACCAATAAGCAGTCGGTAGGCTGGCTTAGGTTTGTGCGCCGAGCATGGCATCGAGTCTAAAACGGTCAAGACCACTCACTGCTATGTCGATAAAAACGAAAGAGTTTGTGAAACGTCCGTCCAAACACACATATTTATATATATCGACCTATGTGCTCGTATCCTCCTATTCGCCTATCTCGGGAAATGATGAATACAACATTCATACATACACTGAAAAATTAACATCCCATCCATGTATCTAAAAATGACCCGAAATTGTTAGAGGCCACATTTACCACACCTACAAAAGCGCAGTCACAACTTTCTCGCAATATTAAACATTTTGACTGTTTCATATTTGCTACATGCCTGAGGATGACCTTGGTAGGCATTGTCGAAAATGTATGGATTATAGTTTGTTGTATTTCTCAAAAGACATTTTACTGTCTAAAATGCACATTGATATATGCTGAATGACAATACTGACAAAGACAACGGAGACTGAAATGTCAATTTCTAGCTTATTGGCCGTAGTCAGCCAGTCATAACCAGCCCCGAAGTGTGGAACACCTAGAGCTGGATCCCGTGACTTGTTAGTTAGAACTCCAACGCCTCTAATCACCGAATCACGGGCTCGTTGTCTTGTTGGTTTCGATCGGCAATATATAATGGTAGAGGGGTATTCTCCGAGCGTTCTTACGAAACTCACTCATTCCCTTGTGCCAAAGGTTCTCTCTCGAGTCCAACCCGCAGCCGCACAGCGGCGCATGATAAAGGCAGGGTGTTATTACTGACAAAGACATGGTAGACTAAAGAGGATGATGCAAGAATGCTAAAAATGGGCACAACAAATGTAGAAGCGGCTAGGCCCTAAAGGGTAATGATTCTCCAAAACATTTGTACGCAGTTTTATTTCAATTTGTCATTCATAACAAGGCATTAGCTTGACCAACACGATCAACCATGGCGGAATACATTCGTGGAGTTCATTACTCGGTTTATTCAGATGTACTTGTTCAAATCAATATAAGACAGTGTAAAAGATGCTCGTCTTCTTAAAAGTTGTGTTTTCCACTTCAACTGTAGTATGGAGACATTCCATTTGAGGTTGTAGGAATAACACACAGGAGGTCACAATGCGGTTTTCATGAAACTCAACAGACAACAATATGTGTCAACGCTCGCCAATGCGGTTATTCACAGCAATAAATTATTTGCTTAACGTCACGACCTTGAAAATAATGTTGCCTCCAAGGTAAAGTCAATTCAGTTGTGAATTTTCGATAGGTCTCGTGCAGCGTTGAGGTAATCTCTGTCCTTCTAATCAATGGATTTAACGTGCAAAAGCAAACTAATCTTATTGTAAAATATGTCCTTACTCGATAAAATAGGCTGTGAAAATCCGTTCAACGTTTTTTCCATCCAATTCAGAAGCCGTATTCCACTGCATCCCCTCACCGCATCGAAATCTCGACATACAGATGTTATATGGAAGTTTTGGGTGTTTGTGTTGACAATTTACAACGACCTTTGTGATAGAAAAACTGCATGGCAAATGCAGCGACACAATACATCTTTATGACTTTTGTACAGTCGTAAAAATATGTAGATACACTTGGCTGCAAACTCTAGCCGTAGACCGTAATTTGCTAACGTTCTCATTTTTATAGCAAAGATTAAAAACTGTAAAATGTTAGTAATCGAAATATTTTACCGCTAGAATACCAGATAGTTTGATATGGGCAAAATAATATTACGGACAAAGACAAGGAAGACTAGAATGAGAGTTTCTGGCTTATTAGCCGTCTCCAGCCAGTCATACGGAACTCCCAAGTGTGGCACACCCAAGGCTCGTACTCGCGAACTGTTACTCAGAAGTCCAACGCCACAAACGACCGAGTCTCGAGCTCGTTCTCCTGTCGGCTACGATCGGGAATATACAATGGTGGGTGGGCACTCACAGATTGAACGACTGAGTTCGGTAAGAACGATCGGTGAGCAATGATCCACCATTGTATATTCCCAATCGAGATCGACAGGACAACGGACCCGTGGCTCAGTGATTAAGGACGTTGGAATTCTAACTAACAGGTCACGAGTTCGATTCTCGGGTGGTCCAAACTTCGGAGTTGGGTATGACTGGCTGATGACGGCTAATAAGCCAGAAATGGCCATTCCAGTCTCCCTTGTCTTTGTCGGTAATGGCATACTGCCTATATATATGTAGAGAAGGGATTACATATATATGGCTATAGGAAAAAATCCTGACGCCAGGTGTTATATATATATATATAACATATATCCTTAAAATATTCCTTCCAGTCTTGCGTGTCTCTTTTGTCGGAAAATTCATCAGATATTCAGAGTTGTCCTGCGGCTGCCTCGTGAATCGTAGGTGGAGCCTCCAAATAAAACGGGACAAGCATTTTCCGTTATACAATAGGCAGACGTAAAATCAGCAACTGCATACGTACTTATTGCACGCTAACTAATATGTCCTAGTTGTGTCTTTCTGTTTTATAACTACAAAGATATGTTTCTAGAAGCCTGGCCATTTGCCAAATTCACATATGCGACTTTCTAAATTATAGTCCTTATGCCTAATAAGTCCAAGGATGCCTGACATATAAAGTTGTCGTCATTTACTGTACGTTTTTCTTGGTGTACACAATAACGACAGCGTAATATTATGGCTCGGTGCAACAGCCCTAGGATCTCCATGGGAAACATCAGCGATATTTCCGCGTGCGTCATACGCCAGGCTTAAGACAAAATTGTGAAATTTGCAAACTTAAAGGTGTCTGCTGAGGTAAAGATTGTGGACAGAAAGTTAAGGAAATCTCAACTTGGTTCCGGTAACGAGGCAAAATTGGCATTGCGGATGCAGCACTGAAGATCCTGCTCTTGCAGGAATGCGCCCAGTATTGTGTCTAAAATGATGTAGGCCGAAAGTTACGTGACCCCTTCAGGTGACATGCTTCCACAATGCGGTCAATAGGTACGCTTCATGTTGAAACAAACTCTGTGTCCCCGAAAACGGTACAGAAGCAACATTGACTTCTTCTGCAGGTGCAATACTGCAGATCCTGCTCTTAGAGGAAGGCGCACATCATGCTGCCTTAAATGACGCAGACAGAAATTAACGTGACCCCCTCAGGTGGCATGCTTCATGTTCAAACAAAGTCAGTGTTCCCAAAACATCTGCGAGAAAATTTAACGCATGCAATATTGACATACATTTCCGGTCAAGTCAAATAAGGGACACATTTGATGAAGTAATATCAGGTCTTAGTACAGCGGTTGTTTAATTATATATATTTATATGTGAGATGATACCGACAAAGACAAGGGAGACCGGAATGGCCATTTCTGGCTTATTAGCCGTCATCAGCCAGTCATACCCAACCCCAAGTGTGCATCACTTGAGATTCGAACCCGGGATCTTTGGTCATGGAGTTTGACGGTCTACCATTGAGCCACGGGCCCGTTGTCCTGTCGGTTGTGATCGGGAATATCAATTATGACAGTGGGCGCTCGCCGATCAGGTTACGGAACATGCTCGTTCCGTTGTGCCTTGGGGCTCATACTAGAACCCTCGCAGGCAGTCGCACAGCGACTACTAGTAGACATAGAATAGATGATACCGAAAAAGACAAGGGAGACCGGAATGGCCATTTCTGGCTTATTAGCCGTCATCAGCCAGTCATACCCAACCCCAAGTGTGGATCACTTGAGATTCGGACCCGGGATCTTTGGTCATGGAGTTTGACGCTCTACCATTGAGCCACGGGCCCGTTGTCCTGTCGAATCTCAAGTGATCCACACTTGGGGTTGGGTATGACTGGCTGATGACGGCTTATAAGCCAGAAATGGCCATTCCGGTCTTCCTTATCTTTGTCGGTATCATCAAATCTAAATCTACTACTAGTCGCTGTGCGACTCCCTGCGAGGGTTCTAGGATGAGCCTCAAGGCACAACGGAACCAGCATGTTCCACAACCTGATCTGAGAACGCCCACTGTCATAATATATATATCTATATATATATATATATATATATATATATATTGCTAACAGAAGCGAAGATGCGCGGCACTGGACATAAATCAGAAGAAAAGGCGATCTCGGGAACCATAGTTTTACTGTCCTGACGTTTCAAAAGCACATATATATGCATGCGTAAAGATTCGAGGTCCAGACATTGTATCACGTTCATAATCTCCCGAAGAAGACGAAGAAGAAGAGAGGGCGAATCCATGGACCATATTGTATTCGAACTGACGTTTCGGAAACTTCCTCGTTTCCATCATCAGAGTAGCGTAATTGTTGCACTTGCGGGTCTTGAGTTATTCAGTCTT
>CACRXP010000031.1:1411761-1482117 GCA_902702965.1 Spirometra erinaceieuropaei | reverse complement strand
AACTCAAGACCCGCAAGTGCAACAATTACGCTACTCTGATGATGGAAACGAGGAAGTTTCCGAAACGTCAGTTCGAATACAATATGGTCCATGGATTCGCCCTCTCTTCTTCTTCGTCTTCTTCGGGAGATGATGAACGCGGTATATATATGTGCACGGAAAATTAATGTCAAATACAGCGAATAAGTACGAAAATCAACTTGCTGGACTTTTGATGATCATTCTTGGGTGATCTCTAAAGTCTTACTAAATTAGCAAAACGAACATTTATACATGCACAGCAACTAAATATGCATAATAGTGGACGAATCATTTCGGCCACTTGTCAGCTCTTTTTGAAAAGACAGAGCCCGAAACTCGAGTTTTCTTTCAAACACATTTTTACCCCGTATTTGGAATGCGCAAGGCTACTTTTGAGAAATGGTCTTACCTCTCTGCTCTCAGTTTGATTCGTTAGGTGTCATTGGATTCCAAACTTGCAGTCATCACATGCGATTCTGTCGACCACGTTTTTGTCATCCTGGCAACAAAACCTATCCATAGGATGATTAAACTGAAAATATTCTTTTTTAGTGATGGACGTCTAGAACATTTTTGCACATTCACTGGACAACCCAGGAAATTATCTTCGAAGATCCACCAAATTGCTTTTCATACTTATTTCTACTTTTTACATTATTTATGTATGCACATCTTGAGATAGAGGATGTTCTTCAGAAAATCGAGATTAAATAGTCAATTTTCAGCTTGGTGAAATCAGCTTTTCCTCAGAAGAAATGGACAGAGATTTACGCATATATTTACACATCTGTTAGATTGCATTCTGATATATGGACAATATCACAGAAATATTCGTGCACAATGGCAATTAGGGAATCCACAAGAACCCAACTGTGAAATACAGGAATCATCCTCTATGACTTGATGAAGCAAATTCACTTCATCAAGATGGTAACTTATTCAACGTGAGCGAAAAGGCAAGTCACTATGACATATGTGAAAGTTTCTCGCAGATGTTTTAGGGGCACTGAATTTGTTTGAACATGAAGCCTGTCTTTTGACCGCATTGTGTAAGCATGCCACCTTAAGGGATCAGGTTAATTTTTGACTGTGTCATGTTGGGCAGCATGCAGTTCTCATTCCTGCGAGAGCAGAATTTGCAATCCTGTACCCTTCAGAACAGGTGATAGAGGCCAATGTTGCTTCAGTACCGTAAACCGCAATGCGAATTTTTCGACGCCTAATGGGCTAAAATCCAGGTGATCAGGTAATTCCAAGCTAAGATTTCTCCACCTTTCAATTAACATTCTTTACATCAACAAAGGCATCTTTTTTTGTGAATTGTACAATTGTGTCCTAACCAACGAGGGAAACTGCTAGGTACTTCTACACCATCACAGTAACATTGGTCTTAAAGTACGGAAGCCACGAAAATTATTCGGAAGCTTCCATGCGCATGAGCACTTCCAAAGTTGTTCGTGGCCGTGGAATTGACACAATTTAAAAAAGTTGTGAAAATACCCATAACTATGTACAGAAAAGACAGTGGCGAGTGAGCGTTCCTTTCGGTAACTTCTCATCAGGCCAATGCAGTTACATAGGACAAGGTGTGAATGAAAAAAAATCGATAAAAGTTAGTTTTTAAATTCCAGGCTGGGAAAGAGCGTAAGGGCGCAAAAAGTTGTGTGTGGTAAGTCAACCCTTGACCACGGTAAGCGCGGAGCCTAACTAAGGTTCTTTTGGGCACATAGGGTCGGTCTTCTTAACCTGATAGCGGCTGCTTCTGCTGCTGCTAACAGCCGCTGGCCCAGTAGCTTAGATTAGCTCTTGAGGACCTTGTACATCACACGAAATGCTTCAGCGGGGCCCACACGATGCCCTGAATTCACTGCATGCGCAAGAATGACGCTGTCTATTCTCCTTATTTCACCCTTTGCCAGCCATGCGGGAAGGTGCTCTCGTATCCTTTTAGAAAGGCGCCGACTCGTACGACCAATTTAACCTGCTCCACAGGAGAAATTGAAGGAACAGATGCAAACGAAGGCGGTTTGAGGTGGTTACTTATCCTTACCTTCTCCGAGAAGAATATGATATACGGACCGTTGCTTCTGAGAGGGTTTAGCGAGACAGCTTAATCAAGGCGTCTCCTTAGAAGTTCACTTGCAGCGTCCCCTTGGAAAAGAAATGTGAGGAACAAAGTTTCCTTTCCGGCATTGGTTTTTACCGGTCATTCGGCAATGTTCTTTGCGATAAATCTGTCGGGATACCCGTCTGCGAGAAGCAAGTCTTGAATTTTTATAAGTGCCTCCTCGGTGCCAAACACGGAGCTAGATCACTTTTTGCTGGAGAGGTACGAAACTGGAAAAGCTCGTGTATAATCCAGACCGGGATTTCTCCCGATAGACGCTCGGTCGGATGCCACCGTCAGGTCTACTGTTTAGATGGACATCTAAGAAAGGAAGCGAACCAGCGGTGAGGGCGGCATGCGGGCACGTAGGCGGTAGAGGCCATTGATCATTCCCTCACTAAATCTCGTGACCCATGGCTGAAGTCCGTATCCATCTGGCGCGACAAAGCAGATCAGTTTGGGAAGAGCACTGCTTCCCCCGCGAGGGAAGAGGACTATATCAGGTGCGTTAAACAAAGTTGGGTTCACGACATCTGCGAGAAGGCCGTAGCTTATAGACTACTTAACATGCGGTCAGAACTAATACACAAGACAAAGTAGTTTCTCTTTCCCATCCTCCTTCCTGCCGTCCCACTCGCCAGAGCGGTAGGGTGAGTCCGTTCACTATGTCAGCCAGGCATGTTCGTTCCCTTTTAGATAATTCCTGGAGCAACTGGCTAAAACGAAAGACGGTGTAAGTCGCTCGAGAAATGGCGCGATACATGATGGACATCGCTGCATGTGGCAAAGTCTGGTTCTCCGAGCAAGGTCAATTGGAGCAAGTGGATGCTGGCTACAACTTCTGGAGCGGCCGTCCCTGGGCAGAGCAACGAGACACGGGCGTCGTCTTTGCCATGCGGAACGGCGTATTGTGACGACTGTCCTGTCGGCTACAGGATACCACCGATCGTCCGATGAGCCTCCGCCTGCCTATTCGGAGGTCCAACTTCGTCACCATCATCAGCGCCTGCGCCCCAACAACGAGCGGCTCAGACAAGATGATGTTCAAGTTCTACTAGGACCTGCTCGACCTCCTGACGTCTGTGCCGCGGACGAATAAGTGGACTGTCCTTGTTGACTGCAATGCTCGAGTTGGGACTAACTGTATTTCCTGGGGGAGAGATCTGGGTCCTCGCGGAATCGCCGGCTACAACGCCGAACCAAAGAACCAGCGCTGAATACCGCCTCTTGCTGACCAACGCATTTTGTGTGCCTGCCGACGTGGAAGGAGACCATCTGGGTTCACCCTCGATCGCGGCGCTGGCAGGTGCTGAAATATTTTCTCGTTAAAGTGATCAAGTGAAGGGGATCAAAACGATCTTCGACGTTGATGGCTGGATGGACCACCATCTCGTCATCTTGAAGATGAGGTTCCCTCCGCAAGGCAAGCCGAATACTGTTTTGGTGTTTTTGCTTTTTCACAGTTTGTATATCAGCAATCGATCCAGTTGGTGACTGGAAGACCTGCCAACAGCAGATGAAAACGACACCGTGGAGGCTCGGTGGTGCCGAATATCAGACGCCACTGAATCGACTGCTTTAGCTCCATTCGACCGCGCGCATCGCTAGCAACAGGACTGGTCTGCCGAAAATGAAGCAGCCAACAGTCACCCGCTGACTAATGGAAATTGAACAAGCTAAGTTAAAACAGGCGTGTATATACCAGAAAAAAAGATGATAAAAGCGGGAGGAACCATTGATGAACCGAAGCCCTCGCAGTGGCGTCAGACAACGGAACAAGACCGGTGAAACACGCGTTTCTGGGCAAGGACTTCTGTCCGAAATCCTATGTGGCTTCGGACGATGCCGCGGCACCACGAAAAGATGTTTGCTTTTTGCCAGATACAGAAGTGCCAGGAGATGCGAACTCAATTCTACACCACCTTCGTGGACATGACGACGGCCATCGATACGGTGGGTCGTGAGGGACTGTGGAAAATCAAACATAAATTCGGCCGTCCTAAACGACTCACGCACTTACTATATCAGCTCCAAAAGGGAATGATGGCGCGCCTCATTAGCACTGGCGCAAATTCCGAGGCATTCGCATCGACCAGTGAATTGAAGCGGGGCTGCGTCCTCGCGCCTACCCTCTTCAGTCGTATGTTCTTTGCCATGCTGATGAACGCCTAGCATGATGAGCGTCCTTAGGTAAGCATAGCTTACTTAAATGACAGGTATCTTCTCAACAGCAGGTTCGTGAATGCCGTACCGCAAACATCTACGAATACAATGCAAAATCTGCTCTTCGCTGATGACTACATGTTCAACACCACCACTGAATAGGCACGTAATGGAGCATGGAACTCCTTTGCCGCCGGCTGCGCCAACTACGACCTGACTGTCAACACCGACAAAACGGTGGTCATGCACCAACGGTCACTCAACACGCAACGATGCACTCCGACTTAAATTACTGTCGACAGTCACCAACTTGAAACCGTAGACAAATGTCTTTATCTCAGAAGCACACTTTTTAACAGCACCAGAATCGACGATGAGTTTGTCCCCCAACCAGCCAAGTGTTCGGCCGGCCGCAAAACTCTGCGTGGAATCGTCGCGGCCTCCAAATTAATACCATATTGAAGATTACAAGGCCGTCGTCCTGAAGGCACTTCTCCGCGGAACAGAGATTCAAAACCGCCTACTCCTGTCATGCCAAGAAGCTTAACCACTTCCATCTTAGCTGCCTTCGCAGAATACTAAAAATGAGGTGGAAGACGGGATCCCCGACACGAAGTTCTGGAGCGGACTAGAATCCTCAACATCTACGTTCTGCTGAGGCAAGCGCAGATACGTTGTAGCGACCGTATCTTGATGACAGAAGGCATGCGACTACCAAAACCACCCTTCTATGACGATGTTGCCGCCGGCCGGTATAAAACGACGTTAACAAGACTTTGAAGGACTTTCTTAAACGACTGCATAAAACTCCAGAGACATGGGAATACCCCGCTCAGAAAAGATCGAACTAGAGACAAAATTGAAGGGCGACGCTGCCATTTGCGAGACAAATCCGCTGCGAAAGTCAAAAATGAGGATTGCAAATTACAACTCTTCCGCCCCCTAAATGCCAACCATCCGCCGCCTCCAACATGTCCGCACTTCCAACGCACATTCCGCGCACGACTCGGTCTCGTTGGACACCTTCGAATCCAATGCGCCATCAACCAGACAACGCCCACCTATTCTCCCCCTCTAAGTCCTGCCGCAAATCCCACGCTGACTGCCGCACTCCTCATCGCCAATCACACTGTTGCTGTCCTGCTGCTACCATCCACCGCCCTGTCCCGACCCCCGCGTCGACTGCAGTGACCAGCATCACCATCACCACGACTTCATACACTCCCCCACCGGTCGGTCAATTGCAAATGCATTACACAGAGACTGGCGAGCTGGAAACTGGGGCACCAATCTCTACTCACCACACCCATCTCAACTGCCCTCACTGCCCCTATGCATTCACCCATCCTTTGGGCTTCTTAGATTGCATGAGCATTTACAAAAACCTACGGTAGACAACCGCCTACTATTTCATAAATCTCCACTGGCACCCTTATCACACAATAATATCGCTGTCGCTAGGACCCGACTGCCACATTCTGCGCAAGTGGGAGGTGCGCTTCCTGGCTCCGCTTCCATGCAGCTCCTCTGCTGCATGTGTGAGCCGAGCCTGGGAATACTTTGGTGCGCTAGCGCCGTGGCTTGGAAGACTGCCGACTGACACACAGTCCACAAAGTCTGCCCTGTTGGGTGTGTTTGCGGAGAATGGCGGACTGGTGGGCTGAGAGCCACACTGTCACGGTTCCTTCTTAAGTGATCTCTGATACCCCCATGTATGTAAGGCGTGTGCGTTTATTAATGGATGGTGCCTTTCAGTCGCTGAATGACTGGTTATCCAGCCTTTGAAGGGTGATAGTCCAGATCCAATGCAGGACTGTATGCCATCCTTATCGGCCTCAAGGTTTGTGAGCGTCGGCTGTGTAAAGATCGTCAAACTATAATCCTCGCTGTTTTGTGTGCGCTAGCAGTTCTCCGGAACCTGGTTCTCTGGCGGTAGATGCGATAGCGTTTCCGCTGAGCTGCCATGTCATGTGCATGTCTGCCCAGTAATCCACATCCTTTCATTTGCTGTTGTCGTTTTTGATCGAAATCCTGGTCAAGTGTTTGTTGTGGACCAAGGGTGTGGTAGAACGTCAAGGTGCGGGTTTGGTCGTACGTGCCATCTGCGTACTCCCTCATCTCTAGTCTCCGGTCTTTTTGACTCTTTCATGACACTGCGTCTAGGTTGCGGAGGAGAAGAGGGTGTGGTAAGTGCCGCACAAGACTTATATTGCTATAAACTAATTCACGCGCAAGTCACCAGGTCTGCCTCAACCTGCGGCGAAGCACACGGTGGACATCGCTGAATGCGACGGTCGAACTATCACGTTTTTAGCATCGATTTATTTAAAAATTTTGTAACATAAAGAGAGTTCAGTATGTTTGCCTATAATTTACTTAACACGCCTGATGCGAACTAAACTGCTTTATTTTTGCACATTTAATATATTTGCTACAAATTTATTGCAAAAAACTACCTGGAAGTATCTATTTGGCTTACGGTGATCACCTCCTTGCGTGTTCATTTCCCCTAAAACATAATATATTTTTATCATTTCTGGATACATATCAATCAGTTGTTTTATTTTTCTGCACAGACGTGGTTTTTGTTAACTTTATTATAGCGCGCCGGTTAACGCATATGATATATTTCTAAATTGTTGGGCAGTTAAATTTGCTAACTAAAAAACAGCGTTCAGATAGTACTAATAAAAAGGCGCTCATCGATAGTTTTTATGGAAATCATTCGTTCCGTTGTGCCTTACGGGCTCTCCCCCTCGAGCCTTACAAGTTACCGCACAGCGGCGCACGATATAGGCAGAATGTTATTATTGACAACGACAAGTAATACTGGAATGGTCATTTCTGGCTTATTAGACGCCGCCAGCCAGTCACACGCAATCCCAAAGTTTTGTCGGTAAAAACATTCTGCCAATATCATGCGCCGCTGTGCGGCTGCTGGATGGGTTCGAGAGAGATCCCGTAAGGCACAAAGGGACGAGTGATTTCCATAAGAACGATCGGTGAGCGCCCCTCCACCATTGTATTTTCTCAATCGAAACCGACGGGACAACGAGCCCATGGCTCAGTGTTTAGAGGTGCCGGACTTCTAACTGAAAGGTCGCGAGTTCGAGCCTCATGTATTCCACATATCGGGGTTGGGTATGACTGTCTGACGACGGCTAATGAGCCAGAAATGGCCATTCTGATATGCCGTGTCTTTGTCGATAATAACGTTCAGGTAGCCTTAAGTGACAAAGGATTTCTTATTGATAGAAACAATTCTCAAAAATAAATTTGATTAAGTCTTGGAATCCGAGAAAAGAATGATATTTAAGTTCGTTTTGCTATTTTCCTGATAACCTAAGTGTACGAGGAAAAGGAGCCGGTATTACGGAAGCAAAGATTTCCTCCCTCTGACTGTTTGCTGTCAGACGGAGAGGTAGTTTGTGCATGGTGTTTATACGTCCGTCAAAGACCATCGTTTCGCTAACTCTTGCCGGTATCTGCGTCAGATGGAGGCTTGGCAGTGTGAGAAGCGGCGCAATGCACATCTTTGTCGGCAGTCGCACATTTTGCGCGTTATTCTCCCACTACTGAATTAAAGTTGCGCAGATTTACAACGATCAGTCGATTGCACTGGACCGTTTTGCGGGTGGTAGAAAACAGGTGAGGTTACAACAATGGATAGAAGATTGAGGATAATGGGGAGGAGGATGAGGATGAGGAGGAGGCGGAGAGGGAGGAAGAGGAGGAGTAGGAGGAGGAGGAGTAGGAGGAGGAGGAGGAGGAAGAACGGGAGTGGAGGAATACGTGGCTCGTAAGGCAGTTTGACAGTGTTCCGACCGGTTGAACAGACTCACCACAGAATGCGGAAAAACACAAATAAATATGTATTTAACTTGCCTTTTAGAGGCTGCATTCTTATCTTCCTACCAACTTCTCACGACATATGTGCGTTTTATATTTCGGTTCGCGAACCACTCTTCTTTCCTTACGCGTCTTCTTTGGGTGAATGTCAGCGCGATATATGCACTTCATGTATCTGTTTGATTTACACATTTAGCAATATTTTAATGCGGGAGATAAGTATAAGTTACCGGCATATGAATTCTCGTGGAAGTCTGTAAATTGCAAGGAAGAGTTAAAGTAAAGGCAGGCACCTACCTAAAACGACTGAGTTATACTCATTCACTACTGACGCGCACCGAGTGGGGTATATCGAAGAATGTCAACAGTTATTCTGAAATGTCTCTACGATTATAAGAGTATTATCTAGGTAGGATTTTGATATTGGCTGCTGTGTTTCACGATGATGTCATAATTGTGTCACTAGATGCTAGCATTTAAATGTTCTTTCTTTTAATCATATGTCAAAAGGCCATCACCAAAAGAAACTCATCATTAGGACTTTCCTATATGTCGAGTCCGGATGTCCATGAAAATTCAAATAAACTTTATAGGAACCATGCACGGAAACATGTTTTTGTGTTGTAATTTAGGGTAATTTAAATCCTCATTTAAAATATAAATTATGGGACAGTGTACATATTGATTTAAAAATAATCTGCAAGTTGACGGTACGGAAGACCATAAAATGTCTAGCGACAAGTCCCCTTTTACTTATAAACCACTGTTTCCACACCGTGCAAATTTATTAAAATTTGCGTGACAAATTACTGATAGCATAAATCAGTACGTTCTTTCCACTAAACGTGTTGCATGCAGCTTGTAGCTGGCTGAAATCAAATGTTAGTGCAGGAACAGCTTGAAAGCAAAGTTATCCAAAAAACTAAAACCTCCCGAACATTAAAGGTTCCGCACTTAGGATTATAAAGCGAAAAGGACCATGATCTACTATCAAACGGGTGCGGGAGGGAATAGTTACACTCATGGCTTCTTCAAAGTACGTTTAACTTGCAAGAGGCATATAGAATAAATGGAAAATATTGTAAAATTCAAAAGGTCGTTTTGCGAGTTTGGATCTTATCCTCTACCATAATGAAGCACACACTATACGACTAAAGGTAGTTAACACATCAAACCCACCAAAAGAAAACTTTATTATTAAAAACACTTTCCAGTATACAGCAAATATAACGCAAAACACCGTCTCTACTGTAACAACAAAAGTAGGTCGGTATTCACATGACAAAATATTTGCCATACTTCGAAGATAGGTGCGAATTTAAATGGGTGGTTCCGACACTGCAGTGACAACACCGGGCCTGTCGTGTTTACTGTGCGGGGTTCTGAAGTACGAGCTCCAGAGAAACGACAGGATAATAATTTTAGGAATAATTAAATGCGCGAAATGAGAGTATGCGTCCGACACACGACTATTGCGTACACCAAGATGTTTATGGGAGTTGCATTAAAGAGTACAAAAAAGTTAAGGTTTCAGCGCGCAAATAAATGTTATCACAAACAAAATACTTTTCAAATGAACGAGTTCTGACAGCATTGCCAACAAATTTATTCGCTAGGTGTCTAGACTCAGCTTTTGTCAAAGTTTTCACTCCAGTGCTTAAGAGGAGACAAGTGTTTTCGAATCAAATAGTAACTGAAGTTTTAGATATTGGACTAAAACGGCGCTTAAAAATTTTGTAAGTGCGGTAAAACCTTTGGGATGTTCTAATTATGTAACGCGTACTGTTTATCACGTGTAGATTGGAGTTTATATAGTAAAGAAAAGTGGACGCGGAACGTTGGGCAAAACAGTGAGGATATCATGTACAGTAGATGTGCTTACTCATGGAATTTTAACTGAAATTCTTAAATTTGTAATCTACTAAAACAAACTTACTCAGGTAAGGTTTTAGTGTTCAGTATACTGTGTACAGCATAATACAAGGATAAGTTGGTGACTTTGGGTGCCAGCTTTTGAACGAGCTGTGAATGGCTGCCTGAAAATACTTCAGTCTGTAAAAATGGTTGTTCATTATAACGAATTTTTTATATTGATTTCCATTGCCCTTATAAATTTTAAATATCTTACCTAGAAAGCAGAAATATATGCTTTTTGCTCTTTTACTCAATGTGTCTTTTACATATTTGGCAGTTACATCTTCTTCCAATTTTAGAATTTGAGGGAAGGGTATAATTCGTACCACAGAAGCAGTCATTTTCTATCGAGCGCAATTTTTTCATGCAGCCAAATAGAAGTTCGTTCAAAAGCCGACATCCCAAAATAACTGAATTATCACGAATAGAAGAGAATATGCGCATCCCAGGTTCTTGTTTAAAAGAAGACGAAGGGGCGATCACTGGGACAGTATATTTATTTGTCTGAGCTTTCGAACTCGAACTGGAGTTCATCATCAGAGATTGCTTGAGTGCAGCAACTTGTGAAAATTTATATCGTTCTTCCTTGCGTTCTTCCTTGCTCAATTTTCTCCGAGAGGGCTCTGTGACGTCCGTCAATTCGGCCTCCCAATTCCTTGCCGACATTCGGGGAAAAACTATTCGACCCGACCAAATCATGGTATCCTTCGACGTTGTCTCACTTTTCACGTCCATCCCACCAGACTTGGCGCGCGAAGTGCTACTCAAACGCCTCGAAGAAAAGTACGACGAAACGACAGGGCCGCTAAAGATCCAGCACCTAATGCAGCTCTTTGCGTTCTGCCAACGAACCTTTTTTACCTTCGATGGCAGAACATACGAACAAATCAAAGGAACACCCATGGGTTCCCCAATATCCAGCCTAGTTGCGGAATTGGTCCTACAAGAGCTGGAAAAGGTTGCTTTCAACCACTACAAACCTGCGTTTTGGCGCCGATACGTGGACGATACATTCGTCATTATTGAAAAGGACCAGCTATCGGGTTTTCAAGACTTGCTTAACAGCATATTCCCCGACATTCAGTTTACAAGAGAAGACGAGGAGGACGATAAACTACCCTTCCTGGACGTGCTCGTCACGCGCACACCTGACGGTGAACTCAGCACTACAGTGTACAGAAAGGCGACCAATACAACCCAGGTCCTCAACTACCATAGCAACCACCCATTGGTGCACAAACGAGGCTGTGTGAGGGCGCTTTTCGACCGGGTAAAAACGCATTGTAGCGAGCCCGAAGAAAGGATGCAAGAACTACGGCACCTCCGGGACCAATTGGCAAAGAACGGCTACCCAAATAGTTTTATCAGTCGCTGCATACGCACGCACCCACGACGGACAAACGGAAGAGAGACACCAACAATTTGGCACTCCCTACCGTACATAAAGAATGTGTCCGAGGCTACAGAACGCATTGCGTCAAAGCTAGGCGTGGGCATCGGTCATCATCCGGCGGCCACAATGCGTAGCAGAATCATGAAAATAAAGGATCGGCTGGACGCAGGTGAACAATCGGGCGTGGTCTATCAAATTCCGTGCCAAAACTGTCCTTGCCACTACACAGGCCAGACAGGACGACGTCTCAGCTCACGATTACTTGAGCACAAACGGGCCGTTCGAAGAGGCGACCCACTATCTCAAGTCGCCACTCACACGCTGGAAGAAGGCCACGAGTTCGACTTCGCCAACACGCGGATATTGGCGCGAGCCGGCAACAAGACAGGGCGAGAACTGTTGGAGGCGTGGGTGTCGGACACCAACTCCATCAACAGGCACATCGATTTGCCTGCGTGTTATCACGCACTCCGCCCACGCAGCCAGGTGGCGCAGCTCACGCCGTCGCAAAGTACAAACGGCCTCACCACGCCGGGGGACCATCGTGGACCAGGCGGCACAAACCTTACCTAGCCACGGGCGTACTCCCCTCCTCCCCCCCCCCCTCCCCCGCAAGGAAGAACGATATAAATTTTCACAAGTTGCTGCACTCAAGCAATCTCTGATGATGAACTCCAGTTCGAGTTCGAAAGCTCAGACAAATAAATATACTGTCCCAGTGATCGCCCCTTCGTCTTCTTTTAACTGAATTATCTCCAGTTTATACTGCTTGATAATTGACATTACCAGTAGAATGGAAAACGCATCTAAGAATTTCGGTTAACATTTCATGAGTTAGCATATCTACTGTAATTTACATGTGACGCTTAAGTCAGGGCAAATGGCCGCAAAAGTCGGTATGAGTTGATGTTAGGACATTAGTTCACCGCTGACGCTAATCGTAGAAAGATACGTATATTGTAAATGCATTATGCACTTACTTTACCGAATATGACCTCATTCAACGTAAATGTTCGTTTGTAGTGCCGAATTTGAGTAAACAGCCTTATCATGACCACAAAGAGACATATGCTACGGTCAGTAATTCAAGAGGCCGTTAATTTTATACGTATATATGGAGCCCATATCTAAAACGCCGGTACCGTCAGCCCTTGGGGGCACTAAATGTGGTCGGAAATACTGTGTCTTCGTTAAGTAACAACGAAAACAACTGCCAAATGCGTGTATGGCCTCTAAGCATTAAACTATTTCTGGAGTACGGTGAACACTTGTAGTTTAGAAATTTTCCTGCTCACAATGTTAGTTATCACGTAAAAGGATAATGCAAAGATTTTCGAATAACTTAGTAGTCATCAATTCGTCCATCATCAAGACTTTGGAAATGGCTTTTAAACACCCTGTTTTGACTGTCAAGTTTGCATAATATACATCACGAAATTGGAGATTATTTCTCTTGAACGCTATTTGGTTGAGTTACTGTCGATCTCATGTTACATCTAAATCCTCTAAATATTTCTACTGACTGCACGCAGAATAGGCATTGGGTGGTAACTCCGATGAATGTGACTGCCTTTCATTTATTTTTCCTTAAAATTTCGGACTGGTCATGAAATCATGTCATGATTGCCGTACATAATTTCAAACACGATTTGTTTAATAGTTAGCCGTAGATCGTAAACCAGAACACAGTGTGGGGAGCGTTGGCGGACGCGTTTCTAAGCCATAGAACATTCCGTTGTTTCGGACGCAGTGTTACATTGTCACATACATGGTTGCCAATAAAACAGAGCCCGTATTTGCACTAATTAAAAGCCTCTATCATATATAAATTGACTAACTGACGTGCTGCCTTGTTGAAATGAGCCCAACGCGGTTTTTGGAAATACTGCCAGTCACTCATTACACTCTACATTCAATTATTGGCATCGACCATAAATAGTCAAGTCGCGGTCACTTGAATCCCCACAATACTGCCTTTTACAAAATCAATAAGGTCTTATTCATCTAAAATACGGATACAGCAAGACAGCGAGGCAAGCATTGTGGAGTACACTGAAGCACCCAGTTGCCAGCGGTTGCGCATTCTTGTGGAAAAGTGGACTGTGAACTGGATTTCATGATTTGGACAAATTGAGCAGATTTGTGGATATGTCACAAGAAACCGCGTCGCGCGATCAGTAGGGCAAACTTCATCGGTCAGACAATGTTACTTCAGAACATCCACTATGAAGTACTTCGAACGTCTCATTCACTCAAATTTTTTTCCAATTATGTTACAAAGTCGTCTTATTTGTGTCAAAGCAACTTTTGAAGACTTGGATGGCCTCAAGTTGGTTTTCACCTAACTCCATGAAAATATTATATGAGGGCTTCATTTGGAGGAACCAAGCCCTCCGAGTTCTGCCTGTCAGATTGTATGGAAAACCCTGACCAAACTGTACTGATTAACTCTTTCATTCCATAATAGTTTACCATGTGACCGCATACAAATTATACGGCGGGTCCTCTTTATGCACATTTTCAGATCGGTTGTTAGCATGGAAACCAAAATTTAGAGGTTGCGAAGTTGCGACACACTTAAATCAGCACAAACATGAAAATTTACATCAATTCTACAAATGTGGAATTTTGCAGTTAACTGTAACTTAGAAGGCAGTGTGTTCTAACGTGCAGATGTCCATCTGCCTGCAGTCTGGGACGATTCCAATTAAAGAAGTTACTGAATTTACTGAAGGGGTTATGTGAATTTCTGTCTGCATCATGTCATCAATGAGAAAATTGCATGCCAAACATGTAGTCATTTTTTCCAGAGTGTGGTTTTTGTATGCAACCGAAAAAAGTTAGTCTAGAAGCTGGCATCCGGAAGTATCCGAATTATTACAGAATCATTCTGCACAATGATTACTTTTACAATCCTATTTAATTAATCTTTTCTGATCCAAAAGGCATTTCGGAATTTCCGCTGACATTTCGTGAGCTTGCCCATCTACTGTACTCTACTAAGCTACTGATCGAGAGGTGCTGTCTGAAGAGTACAGGAAAGATTAATTTTGCGCATTATATCTGAACAATAAACCAGGAGATATTAATAGAAAATAATTTTGCTAGAGAAATAATACCTTTTTTAAGCGAGACTGTGGGACAGGCGAATCAATATTTAGTCACACTCCCGCATACTGGCACGACTGAAATATTTTAGGACTATACTGCATGAAAATCAAATTAAAAACCTCATCTAAGAATCTCTTTCGTTTAAAAAAGATTTCAAAATTATGGTGAAAATTGCTTGGATTTGATTAGTAGCTGTAACGCAAGATACACTTCCCTGAGCGTTTACAAATTTTTATGCAGGAGAGGGGGGAGTAATAACAGTGAATTTAGTGGCCAGTTAAAGACAGGAGGTTGTGAATATATAAGTGGAAGTCTCCACCTGAAGAAGCAAAACACTAGTTCCCTACCATTAAATCCCAGGACGACGCTTCTTAAAGTCAAGTAGCTGAGTGTTCGGGACCGAAACCGTCAAAAGCGCCTTTGCGCCTTCCGGTGTAATGTGCTTGCTTAACTTCGATTTGAATGTCGATAAGTTAGGTAATGACCTAGGATGCGGTGGAATACTATTCCAAAGAAAGGCATATTTGGATGCAAAACAGGGGGACGGAATTAGCATGAAGGAGCTGCGTGTGACATAAGACCGATCTCTCGAATCGAGATTTTTAATACGTGGAAGATTGGAGCTAGAGCTGGGGCGAAACAGGATGCAAAGACCAGTTTCGAGTTTTCTAATCCATAAAAACTTAATGTCTGCCAAAATATATCGCTCATAATAAGAAATACTGGATGCAGATTGAAAGAAGGGATTCCGAGTTGAATCTCTCTAAATATGTTCCATTCTATTACGATCGCAGGCGTTCATTAAACCACAGAAATGACAGCAGTACTCAAGGACTGGGAAAAAAACATTTGATGAAGTCTTAGCTTTAGTTCCGGAAGGAAATATATATCATATAAACCCACATATTTGCGGAGCTTTGGCAGAGATTCCATCTACAGGAGGTGATTAGGTAAGCTTATTAGTGCAACATAAACCGTGGTCGTTTACGGTAAAGCATTCTGAGAGAAGGCTTGTATAAAATATGTATTGGTGCTAGAATCTTGGCAGGACCAAAAGACATGAAGGTACACTTCCTTGTTGACAAAAGCCCGCGGCAACATCTCCATAGAAGAGTCATCTGAGAAGGCGTCCGTTATCCATCTGCACGTGTAGGCCACTCCGTTGAAAGTACATTTGCCTCAGCATGGTTTGAATGCTGAGGATTTTTGTTTGTTCTAAATCCTCTGCGTCTGAGATCCTGTCCTGCTACCTCGGCTTTAGTAGGCGGATACGAAGTAGTGGACATAAAACGTATGCGCACCTGGGGTCTAGTAACATTTCTCTCGAGAACTTGGGGAATAACTGTTGCACACTGTCCGATGCAAGCATCTTCTTTAATTTATTCAACGACAACTAAGAGGGAAAGAAGGTATGTCTAACTTAGTCCTCCTCTAAACTGGCTGATAATGTTTTCCTTTAAATTACCCTAAGCCATATTATAATAACAACAGAAGCGATTGTTATATACAAGGATTAGCAAGTTCTCGCGCAAAAATTACCGGACGTCTGGCAGCTTTGAGATCGATTTTGTTGCCTAGGCCCATTGTTTACAGTAAGTTAGCTAACTCACAAAATCTCAACCGAAATTCCGAAATGCATTTTCGTTTCGAAAAGATTAATTACGTAGGGCTGTAAAACTAATCCCCATGCAGCACAGTTCTATAATAATTCAGTTACCTCGGGATAACGGCTTTTGAACGAACTTCTTTCCGACGCATGTAGAAACTGCATTCCGTAAAATGACTACTTAATTAGCATAATATTTCCCGCTGATTTTCGATGTCACTAAAGGTCGAATTATATTTTATGGAAAACATGCATTAAAATATTCATTCTTTTGCTCATTTGGTAACAAAAAACGTCTTTTTCCCCTTTTATACTTCAAAGTAGGGTGTAATTTGCTTTTAAAATAACCTTCCAAATCTCGAAAAATTGTGGACCCGACCTGCCGTTAAAGTTATATTCAGGGTTTCCAAGCTATAAGCCGTATATGTGCGGCGTACGGAAAACCCTGCAATTCCCCACGCTATGAAGACGAGAAAATATATGATTCATAATATTTGGCAGTGGATTTGAGCCATATGTTATTTTTATAAGCTGCATTTGTAAATGGAAATCATGACGTATTTAGAACGGCCATTTCACGGTATTAAAAAGCGGACAATAAGAAACCTTTTTAACGCCGGAGTTATGCCTTTGTTTTGAGCATAATATTGGAAAATGACGTAATTTTCTACCGAGGGGGCAAAAAAATGAATGTTTTTACGGTTTTTTCATGAACAGTAATTGTATTTTTAAAGACACCAAAAATAATGAGAGGATTGCATGCTACAGTAGGTGGCCTAACTCATGAAATGTCAAACGAAACTACGAAATGCGTTTTCGTTTCGAAACTGACTGTAAAACTAGTCAGTCTGCAACATAATTCTATAATATTTCAGTTAACTCATGATGCTCGCTTTTGAATTAACTTCCTTCCGGCTGCGTGCAAAAATTATACGGTAAAAATGACTACTTATACAGCATGCATTTTTTTATTCATTTTTAATGCGCTTCCAAATCAAATTATGTTGCACAGCAAACATGCACAAGATATTCATTTTTTGCTCCTTTGGTACAAAATTTCGTCATCTTTCAACCCCATACTCGAAGGAAGGGTAAAATTCGGTTTTTCAAAACATTTCCTATTTCCGAATAATTTCGAACCCGCTTTACAGTTGCATTTTTATTCAGGGTTTCAAAACTACAAGCCGTATATTTTCCACTTACGGAAAACTATACATTTCTGGATGGTAATAAAGGGCAGCATGTAGGTTTCATAAAATTTAACAGTGGATTTGATCCATATTGTAAACTTTACAAGCCAGATTGGTATATGCAGGAATGCGACGATTTGTGAACGGCCATTTCACGGCATTTAAAAGTCTTACAACTAGAAACTTTTTTAAAACTGAATTATGTTCTTCTTTTAAATAGAAAATTAGGAGAAGACGTAATGTGCTACCGAATGAGCAAATAAATGAATATTTTAGTGCATATTTTTCATGAAAGATAATTAGACTTTCAGGGACATCGAAAATCAATAAGAAAAGTTCATGCTATATAAGCGCTCGTTTTTTACAGAGAGTAATTTTTGCATGCAGCCGGAGAGAAGTTCATTCGAAAGCCGGCATCCTGAGGTATTTTATTATTTATTTACTATTTATTATTATTATTTATTAATGTCGCAGGCTTACTAGTTTAACATTCCTATTTAATAAATCTTTTCGCAATTTCGGTTGACGTTTCTTGAGTTAACTCGCCTACTATATTTGTCGCCCTAGCTAGATGTATTTTTTTGCATCAGTGTAGACACCGACGAATGCTGCGGTAAACATGATTGGCTCCAATTAGGTATGACGTCACATTAAAGTGAAAGTTGCGCCAGAAACCGAAATATAACTGCGGGACCAACGTCCTCGTTTTCTGGAAATTATGCCTGCATTTGAGCAACAAAATGGGTAAATTGCTGCACGCACAAAAAGGTCTCGTTTCATCTGAAAAAAAGGAGTGTCTAAAACGCACGGATGCATTTTTCACTCCAATTTTTCTGGCCTGCACAAGAGTAGATAGGCTGAATCAATTGTCGGTAGCAGGCTCTACTGGCTACAGACGTGTAACATCCCGGTGTGGCGTTTAAACAACAGACTGATTCGGCTGTTGAAGACTGTCGTCAAAGTGTTGGCTGTGCGCAAAAGTTTCCTCAAGTGAAGCTAACTGTCAATATTGCGGTTTCAACGGACGCCCGAAAATGTCAAGGTATACTGTCTCGAAAATCCACAACCAGACGAAGTGGTGAGTTTAACTCATGACTAATTAATTTAGAGTGTGGAAGTAGGTTTTGCAATGTCTCAATTCTTTTATGACTAATGGTCTTGGAACTACTGAGGGGTGCATAGTGCATGAGGTGGAAGTGAGTCGATGGTAATTATCCAATCATCATCGTTCGCCCGGAAAATCTTTGAAATCAGGACATATGGCATCATTTACGCCGAAGCTTCTGTATGTGCTGAGGTGCCGGACTAACTTACCTTCAACAATCTGACCACTTTTTATTAACTTCGCGTTTGGTCTTAACGCAAATAAGCAACGCTGAGGGAGATATGCACATAACACGGGCCTGAGGAAGAATTACCGAAAACGTGCGTTCGCCAACCTGACTTTTCAATATTAATTTTGTTCACCTGCTGGTTTTTATACTGACGTTCTTTGCCAAGTTGTTGCATATGGCTGGGGCTCGTAATATATAGGCTACCAGTCGTCAGTTGAACATTCGCAACGCTATTTGAAGACGAAGATAGGCTCTCCGGAAGAGGTTTATTTAAGTGCTGACTTTTCAAAGAACTGGGTCGGCTCTTCATTGTCAAAGCGTAAAATGCACTTAGTCGATCAGAAATTAAAATTAAAGTGGCATGTTGTGCTGGCCGGCCTCATGCTGATCGATTTTTCCCTCCTCTCGCTGCCTCGGCCTCTCGGGAGATGGTTGATGGGCGTTTTGCCTGTGTGCTTTGTGAGTCACCACTCCGTCGAGGGAAGCTGATTGGACTTTAGTCGGAAGGTCGGTCTGACGGTTCTTCTTCTTCCTCACTGAGTAAACTCAGCGTCGGGCTATCTCCGTGCGTCCTTCTTAAGTCCGGTGTGGTTGCTTGGTCCTGAGCTCTACGATTGTGATGAAGTAGGACCTTGTAAGCTGCAGGAAGGTCAAGATGCCTGTTAATAGAGTGGGCATCGGAGAGCCACGCCTCGAGAGTTAGCCGTTCTGTTTTTGTGTTCCCTTGGTCTAACATGGTTGAGCTATGACGCTTGCGTAGAATCGACTTCTTTTTGCGCACCGTTGAGTAATACTGATGATTTTTTAGTTGTGCTGTACAATTTTCCGTTGACGACCGTTTTTGTGCATATCGGTTATTGTGCCCTCTACGTCCATATCACACTGCCTGATTTCAACCAACTACCCGAGGATTCCGGCCAATCCCATGTGCCGTCGTTTTCATCTTGTCAAAATTCTGGCAACGGTAAGCGCCTAGTAAAGACCCCAATCATCACAAACTGGCCACAGCCGCCTGTCTTACGGAATATTGGTAATAGGGGTTTTAAAGTGTGGGGTATGCTAAATGCCAAAAATATGGAAAATGACTTAAGTATTTCAAATTGTGACTACTAAATCTCCCTGTAGGGGTTTCATAATCCAGGCTGACGTCGGGGATCCTTCCTGTCTGACATACGGTGTTATTACCCGTTAAGAAAAAGCGAAATCACTGGGAAACCGGATACCCTTGGACCTTTGCCGACGCATATGTTCTCTCTTTGGAGACATGCAGATAGACACGTGCCTCGACAAGGGGATGTTTTAGAGCGTCTGCCAACTGATGTCCAAACAATGCAGATGTCTGGTTTTGAGACTTTCTTTGTCTTACGGCTAATCTAGATGGCGAACCAAATGGTGGAAGTGCAGCGCTCCCAGCCACTCTCGGTTGCCGGCAGCAAACGACCAAATAACGAGGCAGATGACGGCCATGGCAAACTAGATGGGCTCTTTTTCATCTCACCTCACACGCCTCACCTCCTGTTGATCATCCAGTCGTCAGCGTTCTCGTTCTCAATCTCGAACCGCCAATGTTTTTTGGAAGCATGCGAATAAAAGCGCCATGTAGAGAACATGCCCAGTGAACGGTCATACTCTAGTGCAGTGATTACTGATGCTGTTGCTTGTTTGTTCGTATTTCTGCAAGATTTAACCCTCTGGAAATTGGAATTTTACCCGAACAAACCGACAACCTTTTGACCTTTGTAAGATTTCCTGGGCTCCGTCTGTCTTTTACTATACCTGTCACATAAACTAAGGCAGTAAGTTCAACGCGTCTGAGTTTATTTCCCAATTCAAGAAAGACGATGGAGCAGGTTACATGTGCTTATAGTTGCTTAATAGCTTTTGCCGAGGACACGTATAGGATTGCTAATACATTTGGATATACCCACAGGTTTCACCCAACTTGGGGTACTCCGAGCATGGCATTTGCACTGTTTTGTCACTGCAGGGCATAGGAAAACTAAAATGGCCTCACCTGGCTTATATGCGTTGACAGATGCAGCGAATGGAAGGGATGATCGCGTGTTTTAGACAACAGGGTTCGATGACGAGCGTTGAAAGTGTCAGGGACAGTTTAAAGACAAATGATCTTACGCATCGCAACCAATGTCTTTCGGCCTCATTTCAATGAAATGGCATTCCAAAAAGGCTTAAGAACAAAGAATTACCGGAAACATGGCAAGTACATGTTTAAGATGACCTTAAAATGAAAAAGAGCCAGTAGAGGTTGAACAAACACGCGCTTCACTACTCAACGAGACGTAGACAAGTCTTCAGGTTTTGCCTCCTAACCCACCGACCCAACCACCCTCATCCAACGTGAAACTTGACCATGTCGACCAGACCGCTACAAATTTGTCCGATTAGTCGAGCTACCGTCGTCGGCCACATACTGAAGGGAAAAGGGAATCAGCGAGGTCATTATTAGCAAGGCCTGATGATTGAGAAAAAGTTCTGTTTACTTTATTTAAGAGCATCCTGAACAATGATTCTCGCGAAATGGAGGTGTTCGAAATTTTAGATACCTGGCGCGCCTCTTTAAGTGAATATTTCTTCTGTTAAAATGCATTTCATTAAGCAATTCCAGCCCTTTTTTGTGGTTGTTTTAATGACTGAAATTATGAAACGGCATAGGTAGTTTTTGTCTCAGTGCATCAAACCTAATTGTCCTAACACCAGACTTGCGAAACCGCAATGGCCACTTTTCCTGAAGTTTAGTGGAATCAAAAGTCTAACCCCAGACTACACACTGGGCATGTCTATGCCTGAGACTATATGCAGTCACATACTAAGGATGCCTGTCGTCTCAGTTAGAAAAAGTGACATTTAAGAGCAAAGTGCAACTAATTGATTTTTCTTTTATAGCCAACTGATCGCCGAAATAAAGCAGATTAGGCTTTGTAAGAAGTAACCAAAAGGAATGTTTAAGAAATGTCCACGTGCGACAGGAGGCTTGCCACTTTCACTTATGAATGAAGGCGAAATTGCAAGTTCCAGGTGTGCTTAAGTGAATAAGAATGGTGGTCGAGCACCGGAAAATACCGTGCCAAAACTGTCCTTGTTACTGCGCAGGCCGGACTGGACGTAAACTCGGATTCCGTATACAAAAACATGAGCTGCCTGCTCGACGAGGTGACGCACTATCACAAGTGGCCGCCCATACCTACGAAACAGATCACGAGTTTAACATCAAAGCCACTAAAATAGTCGCCCACGCCGGAAATAAAACAGGCAGAAGATTGCTTGAAGCCTGGGCCTCGAATGAGAACCCAGTCAACCTATTTATCGATCTGGCGCCGGCGTACGGAAACCTGCGCAGACACCTCGATGATTGCCTTACACGCCCTATTCCGGTCGCTTTTTCTATTGCTGCTTCTGTATGTGAAAACGCCCTTCTGCACGAGTTCGAAAGCTCCAAACAGTAAAAAAAATGTATCGGTGTTCGACCACTCTTCTACTTCCCTTGAACTTATTCGGAAGTCTTTCTGATAAGTCAACTTATTCTTAGTTAGAAAACGAGACATTTAAGAGCAACATGCAACTACTTGATTCTTCTTTTACGGTCAACTGACTGCCAAAATAAAGCAGATTAAGCTTTGGAAGAAGTAACCAAAAGGCTGTCCACATGCCACAGGATGCTTGCTTCTTTAAATTTTCCTGAAGGCGTTTTGACTGGATAAAAGTTTGAGACCTACTTAGCTGGACTAACTAAAAGAAATCTAGAGTAAATGCAGTTAATGGCCTAAGAAATGAGAAATTTCTAAAATACTCAAAAACCACTAATAAGCCTGAATCTTATCGAAAGTTATCCACCAAAGCACGAAACCGATAATTAACAAACTCCAGTTGAATGATAATGCAAAATATGTGTCACAGGTACTATCTTGTTAACTATAAATAGATAAATTATGTCAAAAACGTGAAAATTCGTGTTAAGGGTAGATTTGAATTTTGGAAATACACAAACAACTAAGTAGATAGGCGATATGTAGGTTATTATTTACAGGTTTTTACTAAATATTATCCAAACGTTATTTTTATATGATGTCGGGCACGAAATACGTTGTGTATTGTCCAGTCAAATGTTTCAGGATCTTGTCGCTTGACTTCTCTGATAGCGATGTCGCCGAAATAAAAGTATCAATTTGTTCACATAGTAACTAGCTGATCATTTAATACTACATTTGAATAGGATTTCAGGGCTTAATCGTAACCGTTTTGTAGATATCCAAAGAAAGTTCCTTCAGTCAAAGTTATTTAATTTTTTCGGACAAGGGAATAGGTTGAGTTCCATGATCGTCCTTGAAATATCGATAAATGCTTCACAAATTTCAATGTTATCAGTGGATTGCCCAAAAAGTTGATGAGTTGTTATGTGTTTATCAAAACCTTCAACATAAGATGTTGTTCGGAAGCATTTATCCCAGTAGTGAGTGATTGGACATTCTTACTAATGCTGATGGTCGTTTTGGTCATATTTGTAGACTCACCCAAAAGTGAAACCCCAACGCCGAGAAAATTGATCATCCACAACAAACGCCAACGGTGAATATTATTTCGAGCAATTAAAAAAACCCTCTTTAATAAGGCACCTGTTTAGAGAGAGAGCTCTATTGCTGTGTTCTAGTGACGCGTGTTTACGTTATTTACCATCGTGGCGTCTAAACAGGGTGCATATGCTCGGAACGTTACAATCAACAAGCTGAATCTCGCATCGTAGGAAATGATGGGAGTCGCCAGAATGAAGGGTTTGAGGTGCACAGAACCCAGAGGTGTTCCCTCAGGCAGCAATGACCGCTGGCGAAGCCAGGGCTGGTGTTGACTGCGTCTATTCATGCCTGAGAGATCTTGAGGTAGTGTGGCATCTGCTTTAGTAGGTTTGTGGGACGATCTGAAGTGGTGTCCAATTGGTGTGTGTTGATTTTTTGAGGGGTGGTGTTTAAGTCGGTTATGTTTTGTTCGCAGGGGAGGGGGGAGTGATGTGTTCCAGCGGCGCATGGGCAGCTGCGACTTTGCGGACGCACGTTCGTCTGAGTTTGAGTCGGTCGAGTGGTTGCAGGTCGACGCGTCGGGAACCGCTGGCTGCGAAGGTGAAGCATTAGGGCCCTGAACAATGATGCCATACATGGTTGTGATGGCTGCCGGCGACGCCATTGTGCTTGGCTGGATCACTTGCAGGACTCGGGCACGCAGGGCGCTCCGCAATGTGGTTTTTTGGGCGTTGAAACCAGTGATCAAAGGTTCGCCGTCGTCCGTCGTTTTGAAGTCGTTCCCGAGAAATGTGGTTTCTCTGGAATTTTCTTGAGCCATCTCAAATATGCAGCAAACATATAGGCTAATGAAAGGTTGGGGTATAAAGGTTTATTGTAACAGATAAAAATATGATTGTACCATGAAAAAACCAAACTGTTCACACAAGTCCGATGGATTCAAAGTGGAAAATCTGGAGAGGTGGCGCTTGGGGCCACCGACGGAGAGAGGATGGATGCATTCTGTATTTGTGCTAAAAAGAATAAAAGACAACTCATGTTTTAGTTTCTGACTTCTGTGTCTAGCTCCTTGTCCGCTCTTATTTAAACAAATTAGTTATGCGTTATATGCGAATGTCTGTGATGATGGATGCGAGTGAGAATCCACAACGTCAAGCCAATAAATTTCTTGTTCCGATGATCTCATCTTCGCCTTCTAAATTAGTTTTGATCAGAAGAAGAAGAAGAAGCGATCGCTAGAACAAGGGCTTTATTCGCCTGATGTTTCTGACCCTCACTTGAATCCATCATCAGGGACAGTGGCAGTAAATAGTGACTCGTGCACAGGAAGTTGCAGTATTTGTAGAACGCAGTCAATATTCTAACGTATACTTAAAGCAGTTACCCGCGCTCCCCTTCATCAAGGATTGTTGCCCGCTGGTGTGTTAATTGATTGATGGCCGGCATGTAAGTTGTTAATTGTTGAAACGTCATCATCCGTGTTGGATGCTAGCGTGGCAGCGCGAGCAGTGCTGAGGCACTACTCTCCGCCCCATTGTATCGCCCAAGGGCACTCTAACGTATGGATCGGTCTAACGGCTGTTTCGGCACCTCCAATTTCTGTTCGCTGATCCGGACACCGCCATCTAGTCGTCAACGCAATTCCTGGAGAAGGTAAAAGGAACAGGTCTCTTGCCAAATGGGGTCATGAAATCTTTTGACGGGACATCCCTCTATACTTCTATTTCCCAGAATCTGGCAATCGACACCATCGAGCTACTCCTACGAAGCTCGGAGAATCTTCTCGGACATGCTCAAGTCCATCAGCTCCTTAAGTTCTGTCTCAGAACGAACTTAACGTTTGACGGAACAAGTTACGAGCAAGCGAAGGGAACAATAATGCGCTCGCCGATTTCGGATTCATCATTAATGTGGTCCTAAAGAGATAAGAGTCGATGGTTTTCCAACACCACAGACCGAAATTCTGAGCTCGGTATGTAGACGATGCCTTTGTCGTCATCAAACGGGATCAAGAGCAAACGTTCAGAGAACGTCTCAACAGCGGTTTCCCGGACAGACCATTTACGATGGAGGAGAAATGAAATAACCAGCTGGCATTCCTTGATGTACTCGTCTGTCGCAAAGATTGTGGTGGCCTAAAGACCAACGCGTTCAGGAATGCGAGGAACAGGACGTAAATGCTGAATTTCAACGGCAACCAACCAATCAGCCACAAACGAAGTCTCGTTAGAAAGCTATATCGGCGTGTTGAGACGCATGCAGTGAACTGGACGACAAAGTTTTCGAAGTTCCATATTTTCAACGGATTTTCGGAGAAAATGGTTACCCTCGCAACTTTGTCAACCGGTGTTTGCGAAAACGAGACGAACGACAAAATCGTGCCGACCCCAAATTCTGGAGAGCAAATCCGTACATCAAGAAGGTCTTCGAGTACGTTAGTCGCTTTATTGCACCCCTCGGAGTTGGAGTTGCACACAGACCGGAGGCCACCATAAGGCGTCAGTTGATGAGACCGAAAATCCACTGCTACGGCAAGAAGCATCTGGAGTCGTTTACCGGATCTGGTGCAGTTGCGGGCAGAGGAACTACGTCGGAGAAACTGGAAGACTGCTCCGAACGTGAATTGCCGAACATGCGGCAGCGGTTTTGAGACATGACACCAACTCTCAGGTCGTGGCTCATTCGACGAGACCCGGCCGCACATACAAGTTCGATGAGATCGAAATTCTCACGCGTGAGCCGCGAGTTTCTTGAGTTACGGTTCACGGGACCACAGTCTATCAACAAGTGCAACGACATCCCCACTCCATATTCCGTGCTGAGGCATAGGCTGGCCACGGTAATTGACTATTTGAGGCGCGCGCAAGCCGGTGAACCAGATAGCCGGGCAATCATCACGCCAGCATCCAACAGGGGTGATGACGTTTCGGCAATTAACAACTTACACGTCGGCCATCAAGCAATAAGCGCACCAGCGGGCAGCAATTCTTAATGAAGGGGAGAGCGGTTACTTACTATAAGCAAGCGGTAGCATAGCGACTGCATCCCACAAATACTGTAACTTCCTGTGCACGAGTCACTTTTTTCTACCACTGTCTCTGATGATGGATTCAATTGAGAATCCGAAACTTCAGGCGAATTAGGCCCTTGTTCAGGCGATCGCTTCTTCTTCTTGAGAACTAGTGCCTGGAACTCACATCTTCGTTTGGGCAGGGAAATTATTTAACGGTTCGTTGCAGTGGCTACAACTTAAGCAAATCTGTCTGGTGATGCTACGCGCAGTACTAGATTGTCTCTGAGGAACATCTAATGCTACATTTACCAGGTTACTTTATGCACACAACGAAGACGGGCATCAGGATGCGACGCGTGTTTGCACCGAGAACCCTAACGGTGGTTTTTAAGCGGTGATCATTCTTGCCGTGACATAGCCGCTTTGTAATTTTACTTATCCGAACGCCCTGGCAGATTTGACTTGAGTCAAAGGGATACTTACGAAGGTCAGCATAGTGGCATTGAGTTCATCTGTCCCCCTTTCCAAGGAGCGGGAACAGAGCAATAGTGCTAGGGATTTTTGAACAGATTCGGCCTGTCATATCACCCAAAGTATTTTTCTAGTGACCGAAGGCAGCATCTGAGCAACTGTTATGCGTATCAGTTAGATAGACTGTTCTCTTTCGCATGTTTTATGTCGTATCGACAAAAAACACTCAGGGGCACATCTGGAGATGTTGGGTTAACCAGAGCAGATTAAAACGCTGGTCATTACCTCTGCTTTTGTCTTGGTAGTAAAACTGACCATTTAATTATGCTGAAGCAAGCACGTAAGAATTCGGTAGAGTGCTGTTTTGTGTTCGACAGTAGACTTTCTTTAACACCCGGATGCATGTTCCGTAATCGATTGGGCCAATCCATATCATGGTTTGGGTTTCAGTTAATGGAGTATGTGCGTCCGGGAGGATGAATAAGGGCGGCACGTATGTTCTCATAAATTAATACCCAGAATATAAGGTATGATTTCCCTATGCGTTCAAATTATTTGTCGTGTAATCCTGTCATTACATTTTCAGAAGAAATCAGTTTCCAGAGTTCAAAGCATATATATATATATGGGCATATGGGATAAGGCGCACAATGGGGCTCCGGAAACATCTGATAGTTTCTTTCGAGCTTCTGACCTTGTAAAGGCATCCGTCTTCAGATTAAAATACGGTTTAAATGAGTTCATATCAGGAGTTCAGACTTCGATGAATCTCCTGCTTAGTGAGTTCCTGACCTAAGCGTATGTGTTTTGACGACTATGAACTTGGAATAATGATTCCCTTTGAAGGTTTGGACGGCTTGTTTCCGATCGCTTACGCGGTACTCTGGCTTGCATTCTGCCTGAGCTGTACACAGACATCGACAATAAGGCATGCAATATGTTCTCCAGGAATCAACCAGTTCTTACTTTTTGTGATTCGACAGTGCACAGTGGTAAATAAAAATTGAAATTTGTGTTATATTATGCTTCTAAGGCCTGTAAACAAGCACTGTATTTTGAAAAATTAACCCTACTTAAGGTGCTAAGTGGGGTCTTATTTCCTTTTTAAAATTCACAGACGAAAATAGCACACGAATACGATTTTCGTCCATTTGAGGGGAGACCCGTGTACAGTAGGTTTGGATACGTGTCATATTACAACAACTAGACAGAATATAATTACCAGCAAAGACACGGCCATGTCCGGCTTATTAGCCATCGTCAGCCAGTCATACGCAATCCTGTGGTGTAGAACACCTGGCGCTCGAACTCGGGACCTGTTAGTTAGAAGGCCAACGCTTCTAAACACTGAGCAAAGGGCTCGGTTTCTGTCGGAAATATATACAGGTAGAGGGACGCTCACCGATCGTTCTTACGGACTTCACTCGTTCCGTTTTGTCTTCGGAGTTCTGCCTCGAGTTTAACCAGCAGCTGCACGGAAGCGCATGATAGGAGCTGAATGCGATCGCTCTTCTCTTTGTTGAATTCTACTGGCGGCTTCCCCTCCTCCGCTTCCTCCTCCTCCTCCTCCTCCTACTCCTACTCCTCCTCCTCCTCCTCTTCCGAACGGACCGTTATTATTGTTGTGTCCTGAGTACGGTCATAAGGCTCGAAAACGTGTGCTATGCCAGTACTAGAAAACCATGGCCCTCGCAACCTGGTATACGTTGGGTGTCCCCTAATCCCTGGTTCCCTGCCGGCAAATGCACTTGCGCTCCCGCTGGGAATACAGGCGGGTGACATGGCTGCCCAGACATCATCCTCGTACTTATGACCCCTGTTGGGATGTTGTACTTGTTGTTGGTGAAAAGTTCCCGGTCGCGTGTATGTTGTGGACTAGGGGTTGTGGTGGCACGCCTACGTGCGGTTCCGGCCGTGTCAGCCACCCACACCCTCTCCTGCCTTCGGTCGTCTCGACTCTGTCTTGACACCGGGCTAGGTGAGGGAGGGGGGGAGGGCCGTAAATGCTGTGCCAGTCAATAACAACTATAAAGTAATTCACGCGCAAGTCACCGTGCCTGATACAGCTTGGTGCGTAGCACACGGTGGACGTCGTCGGAATTAACCGTCGGACTGCCGTCGTCCAGAGTACACTGACAACTTTGGCAGCCACTCCTTTCCCTCTTCTTTCGCAAGTTGTATATCTGATAAGATGTCATTAAGCGGTATAGAGAAATCACACGGGGTAGTTGCAGCCATTTTAAAATTTTTTGTGGTCTCCTTGTTAGTTTCCGACTGTTTTCACTGTTATATTGGCCAGTGACCACCAAATTGGACTGCCTGCGTAGCCAATTTTCGTCCAGAAAGGAATTGGGGAGTCTGTAGTGCGAATGGTAAATGTGGCAACTTCCCCGTCTCGTGAACTGCTTTAGTTTTTACTTTGCAATTGCACAATACATTTTTGTATGCAGTAGATTGACGCGACAATCAATTTAACTAGATAATTTCGCACGTTTCTCCTGCAGCCCTTATGGAATTCTAGTATGGCCGCCATCAAACAGTATCTATTCACATCTTCAGTTTTACCATCCGCGCGCGCACACGTTAATGCAAACATGATGGTTGTGAAAGAAATGGAGGTCACGTCTGCGCATCCGAATGCTATTAGAGAGGAGAATAACAGGCGAATTCGATGAATATGCCACAGAAGGTTTACACCATGACAAAATAAATTGCGCGCGGGGATGTGAACCACAAGTTAACGGTAACTGCAAAAATGGACCTTAAAACTCTGTGTGTCTGTAAACATCGCCTATTATTTACCGTTCCTATTGTTTGAAGTTTCCCTCCCGTCCTGACTAAATTTTAGCTGTCCAGCGGAGCTTTATTCAAAGTTCGTCATTTATTGAAAATTGCTTTTTGTTTATTTTACAGTTATCGCGCTCACTTCCTTTGTTCAATGACAGCGTCCGACAAGAGCTTTCCTGAAATTGATCAATGTTCGATGCAATGAAACTGGATCTGCGCTTAAGTAAATGCTTCTCGAAGGACAAATGCTTCCCATCGTCGGGTCGATCGTGGCGGGCCGCGTCCAAACAATTTGCCGATATAAGCGGAAATGAGAGTTCCACGAACGAGTTGATAAGAAGTAGAGGCGATCGCTGGAAGAAGGGCTTTATTCACCCGACATTTCGGATTCTCAGTTAAACCTATCATCAGACAGAAACGGTTAGGAGACCATAGAACCAGGACAAGGCCGTTGCTTGGGCTCTTGCCATGCGTTGGTCGGTCAGTGTTATTATGTCGCTGTCTCTGGTGATTTCTTCAAATGAGAATTCGAAACCTCTAGTGAATAAAGCCCTTGTTCCTGCAATCACTTCTATTTTTTATTTTCAGTGTCATCTTCCTCTCCGTCCTATGTTTTGCTCCGCTCGTAAAACCCCCCCTAAAACCATTGAACGTATGAAACGGTCCACACGCTAGCTCAATTTAGCTGTGCATCCTACATTCTTTCGTTGCCCATGCCTTTTATCGTGTCGTTGCAGTTAAGAAACTGAGCAGTGGTCAGGGGTGACAGCAGGCTAAAACGGCTCGCGGTTCAAGACGCAGATGTCGAAAGCAGTACATGGTCGACGTTAGTTCGCACGGTTGCAGGACCAATAATTAACAGACACTGGGTGTTTCACTACAGGGTTGCACTTTCGGCCAACATCTCTGCCTTAGTAGGCCGAAAAATAAGGTTTCATATCCCCAACAGTTTGTCGCCGGTTGCTGTTTGGAAGAGAAGGTAGGCTAAATGGCAGCGAAAAACCCTGCTGCGACGATTGCTGTATGTACACCAATCGTTCCATCCTTCCGTTCACTGCGTCCTATTTCAAGGCAATGTCTTTGTCTGATTCCCCTGTTCTCATTGTTTGAGCGCCCGGTGCAGCATGTTGACAGACACTCGCCTGACGTCTGAGCCGCTGCGTAGCAAATGATTGGGGAGGGGGGGCGTGCTAACTTCTGGTTCATCAACGGGCTTCGTGAATGGGACAGACCTTCGGTGAGGCGGCGGTTCCCTGCCACGCGTAGCAGTCGGACGACGAGCATGGTAAGTCAAGTTGCGGTCTCCCGTAACACTCAGTACGCTGAAACAAACGATCTCGGCTAATCGAAATCCAGTCGACCGTAGGTCCTTTCTTTACGTAAAGACAACATACGTAGTTGGGATTTTTCATTTGGTCCATATAATTTTCATTGACGGAAATAATAACGCAGACGTGAGTCGTTGGCACCACATGTACTTTATAAATGAAAACAAACTACACTTTCTCTTCTCACTGGTTTGATAAAGTCAGGAAGGGAGGTCTCATTCTTGTAAAGGATAGAAGAAGGTTTTCTGATTCATCGACGCGGTGTTTGGTAAAGGCTGTTCATTGGGCGGCATCTTTTATTTCACAATCGAAATTCTGAGTCGACAAATTCCACAATGTTTTCAACTGAAATCACAAGAAGCAAAGTAAGATTAAAATACTTAGACATCATGAAGAATGAGTTGGGTACTTTAAAAACTATTTTGCGACGATGGCTGTGGAGATATCTACACTCCTGTCCGGTTTCCTTGTCCTGCTGTCAGAACAAAGTTTTAGAATACATTTCTGTGCTGATATTTTCGTACAAATAAAGGTCAGATGTGGTTATGTGGCCTCACCTGAAGTAAACAAACCCCAGCCGCCTGTAATAAGGGACCGGTGGCAAAGGGGTTTTTAAGAGGTGGGGCGGGGAACGCACAGGCGACGAGGTCACGTACGTGTATGCAAAAGAAAAGCTATTGGAGATGCACGGTTGTAGTTTGATTGAGTGAGAAATAGTTGCCCTAAAACGTAAGCCTAACATCTACCCCTAACCCTAATCATTAGTCTCAACCCCAACAGCATTGATTTCATCAGGTGTAGCTGGATTCAAATTCCAACGAGGTCACCGATTTTATCCCAGTCGCGCAAATTAAATTATTTAAAATATGCTAAATATGTGACAGACCCATAAAACTCAGTGAGAGATATTTATGTGACCTGTAAGATTATTCATACTGTCGTCATTTGTGTATTGTAAAATAGTAAACGGTGTAAATATTCACGCCTGGAATAGAGTAACTATATTAGTCATTTTATCAATAAACGGCAGGTCATTTTATGAAAATACTAGCAGTAGTTCCTATTTGTGCTACCTTTGACGGGAATGAACACTAAAATTTAAGGCGTTAAGCTGGTTCCACGGTAATTTATATTTTTGCTTAAGTCCAAACGAAATCTAACTGAATCACAATCAAAGCTTTAATTCCTCCATATCTCCCACGGCGTCATTAACTAAGACCATGTATACGTCCGATTTATGCAAGGGCTTACATCTCATAAGCATACAGTACCGAAAATCACGCAATGAAAGCATATACGTAAGCGCCCTGTCCACTTCAAAGACATCCCCAGCTTTTGCGTGTGGAACATGTGTCTCCGTCTGGATTTGCTTCTTTCGGCCGATTTTCACCCGTTGGAGGGACAAGGTGTCGTTGGCGTGACGTCGAAGTGTTGTAATGGCTTGCATGTTGTATCCAACGGAGCCACCGTTTATAGCGGCGAAAATGCCCTCCTATTGAACACAGGAAATGAATAACTTCCATTTTTACAATGCTGAATCATACCATCCAAATAATAGACACACGGATTGATAATAATAAATTACAGGGACGTCATACGATTTTCCCTCGGCTGATCTCTTTGCACGTCGTAGATACAACTGTTTTTAATATCTGACTGTCAGTTGAAAGAGTAATTAACATTACAAATGCACAAAGGCTACTAAGTGGTCGCTGAACATGAGGCCGAGGCGCGGCCGGATCAAACCCTTAGATGAATCACTTTATAGTTCTGCAAATTATGTACAGCTATATAAACAGTTAGGTAGGAAATTTAAAAAAAATATTCCCCGAGATACTTGCAATATTTTTTCAACTCCTTCCCCAAAAATTCCAACCAAGTTATTTGATCTGGATTACCAGAACATTTTGCCAGATTTCGAAATAACTAGTCCCGCAGATGTTTTACGACTCTGTGTGCATGTGTGTATCTACAGGCACTCATTTCACGCGTTTTCTTCCAAAATAGCATAACTTACCTCGCATGAAAACGAACCGACGATGAAAGTCACATTCAGCTCGCAAGTTATTAACCCAGGTATGGCGTTGGCATCATCGTAATTAGTGCAAACACCATCCTCTCCGAAGTTCATGGTCCTTATTGTAGAATTGCAGGGGGTCTTCCGTATCCAGAAGAATCTGCGGACTTCTCCGACGGATTTTGACAGAAGATGTTGGGCGTTGAGCGGAGACAGCTCATCTAAGATTGCTGGACACTCGATGCTGTCTAGAATTTTGGATGCAGGTTGCAATAATGAAGATAGGAGGAATCACTAACCTGGATTTAAAACGCATGCAGTTACGATTATGGAAAACATGTTCACATGAAGCAGTAGTATAGTTTGATGCATCATCTGCATGTGTGCATCAAGTGTAAGGATGCCATGGGATTGCAGGACTGGTTTAAATATGTTTGCGTGATGTAGGCAATTGGCTGTTCTCCAGACAGACAGGTCACGGTTTGCAGCAGGCACTTGAATCTTTTCAGGCACTACCTGTACCCAAAAGCCCTGGTTAATCCATTACGTAGATCTGCAAAAACATCAACACATATAACATCAAGTAAGTGTCATCTGAGTTAAGAATGTCTCCTTTCATTTTTTCCAAGAATGATCAGAAGTTTAAGCGAACAAATATGTTGACAGGGCAACGTATTCACACATCTGAGGCCAATATTAATTATGCATGAATAGACAAGGCAGAGGTAATAACAGCTCATCGATTGGTGCACTTACGAGACTGTCATTCGAGGTCAAATTTAAATGGTAGGACCTAAGCGCTGCTACTCAGGGCGCATGTCGCAACGCTGGGCCTCTCGCGATCGTCTACACGTGCGCACCAGGGCTGTCTGGCGTTCGTTAAATCGGCTTCTCAACTAGCCAATCAGATTCAAGGTGGAGTCAGACGTGCACTGCTCTAAGACGCTTTAGCGCATTCCCTGATGGACACTTGGGACGCCGCCCTCCCAGCTCCGGGCGCGCACCTCGTCCGACTGCCCCTGCCGCGTTTCCAGTTATTCTCTACAGAATACACCATCCTCTCAACTGGCGTCCATCTCCATCCGGGACCGGTTTTGAAGGTCCTAGTAGCCAGAGTCACACTCTTGGGCATTTCCATGTGAGAGACATGGTCAAGCATCCGTGGTCATCTTTCTTGCGGTCTGGATTAATTACTTGTGATTTATTTTTACATTCACAGCAGGGTATATGTACTGTTATCTTATGGAGACAAAGAGAATCGCCTTTGTCTGGCACATTCAAAATATACCGTTTACTGATAAATTATCAGACCTTAGGAATCGCCGAAGATGGATGTTGGCAGATCGCAATCATTTCCTCGATCGTTTGCGTGTGAAGCGTCGTCACGTGGTGAGCAGTTTGCCTCTTTTATCCAGCCTGCTATGTATTTTTCTCATATATTGTTACAATCAAGGCATAAGTCAAAATATTGTGAAATATTGCACGTCATTTCGCCTGAAGAATGAGCGGCTAGATTGTAGTTGGCAGCCAGGCCCCGTATTACAGGTTGCTGGGGGGTTTGTTTACTGGGGCTATGTTGTGGGCCTCCATAATCACATCTGATCCATTTGGCTTTCGTCTTACGTTTGAGGTTAGGGTTAGGGTACCGGTTAATGGTTTCCGTTTTTCGGTTTAGGGTTATACATTTAGGCTTAGGTTTTATGGTTATGGTTAGGGTTTGAGCGTGCAACTAGGTTTCAGTATTACGGTTAGGTTTCTCAATTACATCCACATACTACTGTCTTTTGCAAAATCAATAAGGTCTTATTCATCTCAAATACGGATTCAGCAAAACAGAAAGGAAAGCATTGCAGAGGAACCCAGTCGCCACTGGTTAGCCATGCTCGTGGGAAAGCAGGTTTTCAACTGGAACGCATTTTTCGGGCAAATTGCGCAGATCTGTGAAGATTTCACAAGAAATCCTGTCACGTGATCAATATTTTGAACTCCATAGGTCAGGCAGTGCAATTTCGGACAGTCCGCGACAAAGTGCTTCAAAAATCATATGTAGTAGAGTGTGATTACCAATAAAGACAACGGAGACCTGAATGGCCATTTCCGGCTTATTAGCCGTCGTCAGCCTGTCATACCCAACCCCGAGTGTGGAACACCTGGGACTCGAACTCGCGGCCTGTTATTTGGAAGTCCAACGCCTCTTACCCCGGGGCCACGGACCCGTTGCACGATCGATCGGTGAACGCCCCTCTACCATTATATTCAGCCATATTCATCCTTTGTCCTCAATTATGTTCCAAAGTTGCCCTATCAGATTAAAAACAATTTTTGAATCACTCGAATGGCATTAAATTGTTTTTCCCATTACCCCATGAAAATATTATAGAAGCAATTTATTTGTAGGGGTCACGTCCTATGAGGTCTGTATGCCAGTTCATAGGGAAAACCCCAACCCAACTTTAGTAATGAATTCTGCCACTGTGTAATAGTTCGCGATGTGATCACATACAAATTATACGGCGGGTCTTTCGTTGACTGTCTGTCTGGCATGTTGTTCGCATAATCTATTCCCACACAACCCTCACGTGTTGAATTATGTTAGAATGAACATTTCCATCAGCCACCTCTGGCTTGGATCAGCCTAAGGATAATTTTTAACGTTGTGCTAGTTTAGTCTCATTTCTCTCTATGTACTCCTCCATATTGGTTAGGTCAGCAGGGAAAGCCCAAAGTTATATGGATTTATACCGAGAGATAAGGACACACTTAAATCAGTCCAAACATAAAAAAATCGCATCAATACTACAGATGTGGAATTTAGCTGTTAACGGTATCTTAGGAAGCAGTGGATTCTAATGTGCAGAAGTCCGTTTGCCTGCAGTCTGGGGCGATTCCAGTTAAAGAAGTTACTGAATTAACTGAAGAGGTCATGTGAAATTCTGTGTGCCTCATGTCAGACGGCATGCTGGGTCCACGCTCATGAAAATGAACTTACGATGCCGCATTTTGGAGATGACAATACCGAGGGGAGTTATGGATATCTTTTGTAACTTGGGGTGCAAATTAATCGATTTATAAGGCTCACAGTTCAGGTAAGCTATAAACCCAAAAGCCCTTGCATACCCATGAACAGAGCTTAGCCCTACATAACATTTGCCGTCTAGCTAAGGCTGAGTCCAACGAATTCACAAAGTCGGGAAATTTTGCAGTTTTTCACCTGTCGATTCTATGACTCATGCCGTCTAAGTTTGTTTCTCAGCGAACAATAAACTGTGAAATTGAACTACAATCTCCTGTTGTTGGCACAGTGCACTGGGGTTATTGGTGGAATCTCGCATAACGTTGTGGCTAGTTATCAACGTTTTGCACTTCATCGGTCACACTAGGTAATTTCGGACTGTCCGCGGTGAAGTACTTTGAACGTTTCCTTCAGTCAACTTTGTCATTGTTTATCTTCAGGTGCAGAGTGACTTGATCTGTTTAAGTGCAGTTTTGAACTCTTTAATGGTATTCAGTGGGTTTCAGTCAAACCTATGGAAAGTATTATGGGAGCTCTTCACTTGAATTAGTCATAACCTCCGAGTCCTGTCTGTCAGTTCGTAGGGAAAACCCCGATCAAAATGTACTAATTAAGTCTGTCATTCCATAATAATTTGCGATGTGACCGCACCCAAGCAATGCGGCTTTTGACTGTCCGTCTGACCTCTGTTGCCCACATAATCTGTTCTCACGTCACGTGCACCTGTAGTTTTATGCTTCGTTAACTATCATCTACATATGATTGGCCGAGTATAATTGTAACTGCTTAGTTAGCCTTCTCTAATTCCTTTTCATATTCACCTCCAGATTGGGTAATTCAACAGAGAAAACCTAAATTTATCTAGATTTAAAATCAAGAAGCTGCAGCACTTTTATAAGGGTTTGATTAGCACCCAATGTGGGTTAAAGTGCAGATATCCGTTTATCTGCAGTCTGGGGTCATCCCACTTGAAGCAGCTGCTGAAGTAAATGAAAAGATCATGCGAATTTCTGTCTGTACCATGCCAGACAGCAAGCAGTTTCTACCCCTGTGAAGGCGAACTTACAGTACTATTCGATTTTTAATGTTGAAAGTGTAGGTGACGAGGGCAACAGCGAGGTCCACACGTAAAATCCTTCACACTACGTGCAGCTCAACTGGGAAATTGTACTATTCTTCCCCTCTCATTTTTTATTCGTGCTGCCGAAATAAATACCATAGTTCCTTTATCTGCGAACTAAAAAATCGTTTACGAGGATAAAATGCACGGGGGATTATTGGTGGAGGCCGGTTATTGTAAATATGAAAATAATTGTAGGCATACAGCTCATACTCGGAAAGATACACTTTGAGCTATTTAAATTTATGTCTCACAAAAGATACGATTTAAGTCAATAAGCGTGAATATACGACTGAGACACGTCTCCTGCATAAAAATGTATAAAAGCTTAGGGGAGTTTATTCTGCGCTAATGCCACTAATCAATCTCAAGCAATGTTGACCAAAACGCTGAAATATGTTTTTAAGCGAAAGGGACTCTTAAATGACGTTATTATATTAATTTTCTTGCAGTATAATCCTATAAAATTTCAGTCGTTCCAACATGCCGGATTTTGAGTAAATATTGTTTCGCCTGTCCGACATTCTCGCTGATAAAGACCGAATATTTTCAGCGTACGCGAAACCATACATTTCTTCACGGTATTAGGAGGAGATCATATGGATTTCCTGAAATTTGGCAGTGGATTTGAGCCATATAGTAAACTTTACAAGTTCAGTTAGCAAATACAGAGACACACTCTTTTGGGAACAGGCAATTGACGGTATTAAAGAACCTCATATTTAAAAACTTTTTAGAACAAAATAATACTCCCTTTTCAAGCAAAAAATTAAATGAAAACGTTATTTTCTAACAAATTAGTGAAAAAAAGAAAATTTTGATGTATTTCTACAAGATATATTTGAATTCATTATGACGACGAAAATCAGTATGACAAAAATAAGGTTACTTAAGCTGCCGCTTTTTACCGAATAAGGTTTTTAAATGCGGCTTCAAGGGTTTTCGTTCGAAAGCCGGTATCCTGAGGTAACTGAACTATTATAGAATTATGCTACATGATAATTAATTTTACAACCCTACTTAATCAATCATTTCCAAACAAAAACGCATTTCAGAATTTCGGTTAACGTTTCATGTGTAGGCCCACCTACTGTAGGCATTCAGTTCATACTCAGAAAGTTACGCACTAATTCAAATGGATGAAACCAATTATTTGTCCGCTTGAATCGAAACAACACAAATATAACACATATCTACCAGATTACGTTGAATGAACATATGCCCAATTTTGTATATGTCCTTCTATGCCAAAATATGAAAGATGCGTACCACCTTATCCCTGGCATGCAAGATTAATTTTGCGCACAGCGAAAGCAGCATTCCCGACTTGTGCAAAAAATTTCGTGAATGTCCAGGCAGGTGTGTAGCCTACTCTTCCGTACTTTATTGTAGTTTAGAGCAAAAATATGGGTGCGACATTTTAAGACGTAAATAATTTCTCAAGAAGAGTGCTTGGTAACCCTAAAGATACTTGTATTCCTTTGACGTCTCATTATTCTGCGAAGCTACTTGAAATGACAGCCTTTATATGTTTTGGGCTTTTGCACCTATAGTCACTGCGTAGATGTCAAAACAAAAACAATATAAATTGTTTCATTCGGTAATTAATTAGCACGTTTTTATTTTTTTCGTTTATTATTTATTTACTCTGCTGTTAGATGATTCTGCAAATGGAATGGAGAGTATTGTTTGGATTTACAACTTTTATTGCTCACTTTAATTTCAAGGTTGTGAAGCGACTTATTTTTTTAGATAAGGCATGTGAAACGAAGGCACTCTATTTTGCACTGCTGACCGTACTGTGTCCGTATGGGCAACACCCAACTTCCTAAACCTTGTTAGTACATTTAAGCCATTCGTGCAGCACTTAAGCGCACTCGGCGCATTAACAAGATGCGAAGCATATGAATTAATTTTTCATCTGTTCATGTCCGTCATAAACAGAGGTCCTGTCTCCGCTCAGTGCTGAACATCTTCTGCTGCACCCTCCTCAGTCTGTCCGATATGTCTTCAGAGAGATACATTAGAGGTGCATAGAAGAAGTAGATCCCCTGCAATTCGGAGTGAACGGTGTTTGCCCCGTTGCAATTGATAGCAGTCGGCTTGGCTTGATAACCTGCGAATTGAACGTGGCTTCGGTGTTCGTCTTCTAGCATTTGTGGGGTTAAATATACTAATTTGAGCAACTTAACTTCCATATTCTGGCGTTGAGAGCACTTGGAACCGTGAAACATGCAATTTATCAAAAATGCTGTGCGACGATGATTTGGTAGGCAGAATTTCCTGGAACTCCATCATCATATAACATCTCGGAACAGATAATTTGCTTAACATAAGAGACGACATTCTAGAAGAGACAGTGGCAAGCGAACGTTTATTTCGGTAACTCCTCTTCAGGCCAGTACAGTTACATGGGACGGGGTACAGTGAGTGAAAAAAATCGATAAAGTTAGATTTTAAATTCCAAGCTGGGCATGAGCAGAAGGGCGCATAAAATTGTATTTGGTTAGTCAACCTATGACCACGGAAAGCGCGGAGCCTGAACAAGGTTCTTTTGGACGCACAGGGTCGGTTTTCTTAACCTGATGGCGGCCGCTTCTGCTGTTGCTAACAGGCGCTGACCCAGTAGCTTAGTGTAGCTCGAGGGGACCATGTAAATCACAATAAATGCTTCAGCGGCGTCCACACGATGCCCTGAATCCACTGCATGCGCAAGGATGGCGGATTATATTCTCCTAGTTTCCCCTTTTGCCAGCCATGCGTGAAGGCACTCTCGTATTCATTTGGAAATGCGGCGACTCGTATGACCAAAGTAACCTGCTCTTCAGGAGCAAGTGAATGAGTAGATGCACATTGAGGCGGTCTGAGGTGGCAGCCTACCCTTGCCTTCTCCGCGTATTATAGGGTTAGTATAGAATGATGGGCGAACACTCGCTGCTGGGAAGGTTCCTGAGACAGCTTGGTCATGGCGTCTTCTTAGAAGTTCACTTGCAGCGTCTTCTTGGAAGGGGAATTTGAGGAACAACGTTTTCTTTTCGGCGGTCAGTGTGGTGGGTTTTGCGGGTTGCTCGGCAAGTTTCTTTGCAATGAGCCTGTCAGCGTACCCGTTTTCGCGAAGCAAGTCTTGGATTTTTCTAAGTTCCTCCTCGATACTATCTGTCGAACAAATTTTTCTAGCCCTTTGTGCCAAACACCTGACCAGATTCCGTTTTTGTTAGGAAGGTACGAAATTAGCGAAGTTCCTGTATTGTGCAAACCAGGTTTTCTTCCGATAGACGCTCCTTTGGATGCTACCGTGAGATTTCCTCTTTAGAAGAACATCTAAGAAAGGAAGTGGACCAGCCGATTCCATCTCCAAAGTGAATTTGATCGACGGATGTGCCCGATTTGCAGCATTTAGGAGGGAAGCGATGTCGGTTACTGTGGTTGCAATCGCAATGATATCCTCATCGTAGCGACCATTATGTTTAAGATTTTTTGACAAAACATTATAGTCGCTACGTTGATGATATCTTTGCGATTGCAACCACAGGAACCGACGTCGCTGCCTTCCTTAGAAAGTCATGTCCAGAGACTTAACTCTGTGTCCTGCTCTGAATAATTCCGGAAACTTATTCGCTCGATATAGGTAGATAAGGTGATATTAACAAAGACTAGGGAGACTGGAATGGCCATTTCTGGCTTATTAACAATTCATACCCAAACCCAAGTGTGCATCACGTGGGATGCGAACGCGGGAGTTTTGGGTAGGTTACGATCGGAATATACAAAGCTAGAGGGGCGCTCACCGAACAATCTTACGGAACTCATTCGTGCCGGACTCTTTGTCGAGACCAACCAGCAGCCGCCAACGACGCATCACATAGGCAGAATGTTATTACCAAAATAGACAAGGGTGGCTGGGCTGGCCATTTCTGGTCTATTTGTCTTCGTCAGCCGGTCGTACTCATGTCATGTCTGCATCCTTACCTATTACCCTGAACATTCAGCAAAGATTGTTATTTGTTAATTAAGTTATAATTGACTTGACTTGATTGGATGCATTTTTGACCTCTTGAACGGCATTCATTTGGTTTAAATTTTCATTATAAGCAGTATAAGAACACTTCATTTGGATGACTCACGCCTTTCGGGTTCTAGAGGTTAAGGTTAGGGGTTGGGGTTAGGGGTTAGATGTGAAGGTTAGGGGTTGGGATTATGCTGGGGCTTGTCTACTGCAGGCATGGCAACAAAATAAGATCCGACTGCATCATCTACTTATGATCAGCTGAGTATAACTTAAACTGCTTTGTTAACTAAGTCTAACTCCTCTTCATATACACCTCTCACGCCTTTCGGTTTCTGTTTACCGCTTTGTGAGGAAAGCCCCGACCAAAGGATGTTAATTAATTCTGTCGTTTTATAATACTTCTTGATGTGACCGCACACAAATTATGCGGGGGGGGGGTTGTAGACTATGCCTGGCCTTTGGTGCTTCCCTTATCTACGCCCATGAAACATTCACGTGTAGAATTATATTAAAATGCGTGTTTTTATCACTTACGCCAACTTTATCATTTTTCTAACTAAGTTACAAGGTCGCTTGATTTGCTTGGATGAAATTTTTGGACCACTTGAACGGCATTCATTTGGTTTATATCTTCACTTTACTTCCGGAAAGCACTGTAGGAGGTCTGCATTTGAATGGGTCACGCTCTTCGGGTTCCGTTTGCTTGTTCGTATGGAAACCCCCGACCCAACTAGATTAAGTAATTCTGCCATTCGAGATGTGACCGCACATAAGTATTGCGGCGAGTTTTTTGTTGACTGTCTGTCTGGCCTTTGTTTCCCATGGAACCCGTTGTCACTCCATGTTCACTTATAGTCTTTTGCTTCATTAAGTATCATCGGCAAGATCACATTTCGTATCCCTACCTGCAAGGCATTAAGGGTTTGGGGTTAAGGGTTAGATGTTAGAGTTCAAGGGTAGGAATTGGGGTAAGGGTCTAGAGGTTAAGGTTAGGGGTTGGGGTTAGGGGTTAGAGGTGAAGGTTAGGGGTTGGGATTATGCTGGGGCTTGTCTGCTGCAGGCATGGCAACAAAATAAGATCCGACTGTATCATCTACTTATGATCAGCTGAGTATGACTTAAACTGCTTTGTTAACTAAGTCTAACTCCTTTTCATATACACCTCCTGATTGGAAAAATCAGCGAAGAAAACCTAAATTTACGTGAATTTAAATCAAGAGATTACAGCACCCATAAGGCTGCCCATAAGTGAGAACTTGACATCAAAACTGCAAAGGAAAAATTCTATTATAAATATCTTATTAGTATAAAGTTTATATAAAGGTTATTATAAAGGTTATGATGAAGGTATATTATAAGGGGTTGATTAACACCCAGTGTGTTTTACAGTACAGCTGTCCTGTAGTCTGGGGCCATTCCACTTGGTACAGCAGCTGAATTAAATGAAAAGGTCATGTCGATCTCTGTCTGCATGATGCCAGACAGCATGCTGTCTCCACCTTTTCTAAAAGAGGGCCCACAGTACTGCTCAAATTTTGATGTTGAAAGTGCAGGCAACAGGAGCAGAAGTAAGCTGCACACGCAAAACCCTTCACACTGCGTTCTGCTCAGCTATGGAATTTTACTGTACTTTCCCTTGCATTTTTCGACCAGCTGAAAAAAATACTCTTTGACGAGGACAATATGCACAGGAGGTTATTGGTAGAATCCTGTTATTGTAAATATGAAAATAATTTTAGGCATACCGTCCATATTCGGAGAGTTACACGTTGGGATATTTAAATACGTGATCAAACAAAAAGGTACTGTTTTATTCGTGAAACTTGATTATACGGCTGAATCACTTTCTGCTCATAAAAATTTGTAAAAACTCAGCGGATGTTCATTTTATGGTGCAGTTAGTTGTCAATCCCAAGAAATGATGACAAAAATTCTGAAGCCTGTTTTAACCGCAAGGAGTCCTTAGATGAGGTTTGTTTATTAATTGCCGTACAGTATAATCCTATAACGTTTCAGTCATGCCAGTATGCCGAATTTTGAGTGAACATTGATCTGACTGTCCGACAGTCTCGTTGAAAAAGGAAATATTTTTTCAGCAGAAATGTTTCCCTTTAATAAATCCTGGTTTATTAAGTAGACATTCCCGTACTAGTTTGACAACATATCACGTTCTGTAGATTAATACATGAATGACATTGTGTTACTCGATTTAAATGCGATTTTTATTGTGACAATTTTCGTATCTTGACACAATTAGCAATGAAGAGTCGTATCTGTCCGTTTATCACTGCTGCTTATGAACTATGCAACATGACATACATTCACATCACGATTTTGTGCGCTGTATATTGTTTATGGAAAAATACAATTTGTCTTCTGTATCAAGTATACAACACATGACTTTTAAACCGTAAGCAGAATCGCAAATGCGGGTGGGATTCTAAACTATTTAGAAGTCGAGCGCTTTTAATAAGCATAACTTTTGTAGAAGGCACAGTTTGCCGTCACATCGATTTATGGAAAGATACCTTTTGCGCGTTTTCTATGACAGACATTCGATTTTACACTGGTATAGAGGAACAGTCAGAACAACTCATGGTACAGAAGTTGTCATTTTTTATCTAGTTTGCTTTTTGTAGGTGGCTGGAAAAAAGATCATTCCAAAGATAGCCTCCTGACACGGCTGAAATATCCTACGATTAAGCCGCCTAGTTAAAACTGCTACACCCCCTCCTTTTAATCACAAACACATTTCTAAATTCCAGCTAACACTTCATGGGGCAGTTGATATACTGCAAATGAATCATTCTGAACAACCTTAACTAAAAGTAGTGAAGATTTTTGGCAACGCTGGATAAGCTTTCACGTTGGCTTAACCGCCTCGGATAAGTAGCCGAAAGCATGGTTACATGTCTTGTTAACTGTAAATAGTATGTTTTCTCACTGATATTCTGCGATATTCAAACCTTACTGGTGCACTGAGATTACACTTAAGGATAGTGCATTTTCCCGTCTTTGACAGGAAAAGTGGAGTATCACGTGCTACTACGTATAGGGATCTGATATTAAGTTCGAACAAGGTGTTCATATTGGGATTTAATGTGTGCAGGAGGACGAAGTCTACATGGACTGAAGATCCGGTTGGGATAACTTCTCAGTGCATGAACAGCAGGATAAAGTGGATGACAGGTCCAATCGCACAATTTGCTTGTTTACTGCATAATCAATCACCAAATACCCCAAATTAAGACTCACTTAAGGGATAGAACTTCGACTGCACAATTCTCAGTGTCACCATTCTAAAGCAGACCCCTGACTGTTAATTCATGCAACCCCAAGTAACTGCGCGAAAAACACTAATTCAAACCTTTCAGGTCTATTATGCTTCCAATTTAATTAAGTTAGCATGTAATATCTTAATAGATAGCGGTTTATGTCGCATAAAAACATGTAAATTTTGCATATGTCCTTATTCGTCCAAGTGCAGGACGTGCCTATCACCTTATCGTTGGCACGCAAAATCAGTTTTGTATACAGACAGGGAAAAATTTATGCCAGGTATCCATCAGCTTTTTTCACCGGAAAATGACTCAGTTTCTATGTTCCCAACACTCCGACCTTATGACTATAGATGCTAATCGATGTCCGTCGTACGTGGATGCCCTACCTCCGCTCAACGTTCAACATCTTCTGTCACTCCCCCCCCCCCAGACTGTCCAAACTTTCCAAAAGAAGACAAATGTGAGATGCACGCACAAAGTAAACCTTCTATAATTCGGAGAGGATGGTGTTTGCACGGCTGCCAGTGATAAGCGTCCATTTGGTTTGATAACCCGCAAATTGGATGTGGCTTCAGTAGTCGTCCTCTATCATTGCTGGGTAAGATATACCAATTGAAACGCTTACCATTGCGCCTGGCTTGGTGGATTCTATTAATTGCAGTAGTCTAGGCGGGTAACTTGACTCAAATGCGATTAAATTCAAGATTACCGGTAAGCTTAGGTGGCTAGAGCGTTGGCTGTACTCATGTCTTTTCGTTGTTGTTGTGGGTTCCAATCCCACCAAGACCGCCGAGTTTTTCATAATGCAATAATCAACGAGCAGTTTCTTTCCGGTGGGCTATTGGCTAGAAGGCTAGAGCCATGTTAAAAGACGCCCGTGGGTCAGTTGTATGTGCGCTGTACTTCTGATAAAAAGAACGTTTGTTTGAGCGTTCAACGTTGAAAAATATGAACTGCTCGTTAATGACGTTCAGCCTGACAGTCTTTCCTGTCTCATTGATCAAGGTTATCCTATCTACACTTGTGGTGGTATATATCATTTGCACTGTCAATACGCACTTTATTATCGAGGTATTTTGGTTTTCACAGGAAGTACTCTACGGCGAATACCGTTTACAATTTTTTAAAGGCAGAGCAATATTACCGGCAAAGACAATGTAGGCTGTAATGGTCATTTCTGCATTTTTAGCCGTCAACAGTCAGTCATACCCAATTCCGAGGTGCGGAACAGATGGGGCTCGATCTCGCGGCCCGTTGTTTAGAAGTCCAACGCCTCTAACCACTGGGCTACGGGCCCGTTGTCCTGTCAGTCGCGATCGAAAATATGCAATAATAGAAGGGCACTCACTGATAATGTGACGGAACTCAGTCGTCCCCTACTGCCTTTAGGCTGTCTTTTTCGAGATCATCCAGCAGCCGCATGGCGCCCCTCTACCATATTTATTTATCCATTTTGCCCATTTGTAGAAGATCATTGGAATAAAGTGCCGAACATTTCTTCGTCTGCCTAAGCAAAAGTAGTAAGTAATCACAGAAGAAACACCTTTCTGCAAGAAACGTCGGTCTCTAGTAACCTGATAACTACAGCAAATGTTCCAAGCTGTTTTTAATTTCAGTAAATCATCGTCGTTACATCGTTATGTCGGTTTAACGTCCTATTCCCAAACGTTCTTTCTAGGTGTGCGCAGTTAATAAGTTAAATGTAGAGGTCACGCCAATTTCCATCGGCAGTGTCAGAGAGCAAAGTATGTCCACCCCCGTGAAAGACAACATAAAGTGCTGCACTCTAGTGATGATTATGATGATGATGATGATGGTGATGATGATGATGATGATGATGGTAAGGAAAGCAATTATACGTTAAAATATTTGAATGCATGACCACTCAAAAAGATACAATTTTAGTGATGAAACAGGAAAACCCGGCGGAGTCATGTTCATCCACACACATGCACACACAGGCAGAAATCTCTCTCATTAAATTTTGACCAAAAATCCTTATTTGTTTTTATCATCCTAAGCAAGGCTGTTATAATAATGTTACACTTTATATCCTGAAACATTTCTCCCACCAGGATGCCGAATTTTGAATGCGCTTTGGTCCATTCACCTGCTTAATTCCTAGTCAGTAAAAAATAAATATTTATGCATTATGAATTTTTCCAACGATTGTTTCGTGTCCTGATATATATTTACATTAATTTGGCAGCAAAATGTTTTGTCAGTTAAAAGTCATATTCCCAAACGTTCTTTCTAGTTCTCAAGAGAGAGCCCATAAGGCACAACGGAACGAGAGAGTTCCGTAAGAAAGATCGATGAACGCCCGCTAACATTGTATATTCCCGATCGAAACCGACAGTGCGACGGACTCGTGGCCCAGTGGTTAGAGGCGTGGACATCTAACCAACAGGTTGCGAGTTCGAGCCTCGGGTGTTTCACACTTCGAGGTTGGGTATGATTGTCTGACGACGCCGACTCTTCGAATCAGTAGAATTTAGATGATTCCCCGTAAAAGCCTTTTAAGACGATCGTTTTTCTTATATTCATCACACGGAAAGTTAGTATATAACCACAGTTTACAGTAAATGAATTGGCATCTCAGACAGGGAATCAAGCCAACTGTTCTACAACATACTCCTTCATGTAGACGCTATTTACGCAGTTCTTCTTTTGTAAATTCCAGGCGTTAACTGTGGATTCGACGACTGTGCATGGCTGTTTGGATGCATCATATAAAAGGCAATGGATACTCAAATCTGACCACAGCTGATGCAGTTCACGCGGAAGACAGCAGTTCCATCACTGTACAACCTCAAATCAATAATTCATCGTTTCATCTTGTTGTATTTTTTGTAATTTGTGCCATTGAGGGACCTTCCAGAAAATACCCTGGCAGACGTTGATATCGAAATCGTGCGCACAGAGCGTTTTTTCGGAGAAAGAGACGAACTCTCGCGTTATGAGCTATAGTGCGTCACTTTCTTAATCATCATTGATATACTCTATTAGCTAGCCGGTCGCAGGTGATGAACAGAATTCGTACGTCGTTCACTGCAAATCATAACGAAATATGATTCGCGGTCTACTGTGGTCGTTGAACCTTAAAACTGAAACTAAGTATCACTTACGCATGGTCTAATCAACTGGTGGAAGTGGTGGATTACTGCTATGTTAGTCTGACGTGACTTTCCACAAATTCGACTAGAACATAGAGTACGTGACCTAATTCATGAGATTTGATGACAGAATCTGACAGGCGAAATTTCGCACGCCTTAAGCGTTATGCGGTTTGCTCGTTTGCCCGGTTCTTCTAGGAAATCTCCTTCTGCTCTACAGAAATTGTGTCTTAACAATTCAATCAAGTGAAATATCCATAAATTTGGACAAAAATGGGCCTTGCGATATATTCGGGTAATTTACAATGCCAACAGCAGCTGTACACTTTGACTGCGCATGTTAGTGTACTGTCCCTGTAGAGAAGAGCTTGCAGCACATGAAAATCTATTTTTGTCTGACGCTTACCGTGAGAATTAGTTTGCTAACACGGAGTTTACCTTTAGAGAACCAGTCGTTCTCCCGGTTTTTAGAGGTCAGCTCGGCAACTCTGTGTGATTTAGTGATGTAAAGTACACTGACAAAGCACATAGGCAATCCTTTGGTTAGATGGACTGACAGTGTTTTGCCATTTGGAAAATTATATGCGTCGACACCAATTTGACCGTTACTGGATAGTCATTTTCAAAAATTCACAGATACGAAACCTTACTTTTCGTGCTGTTTACCTTCTGAATATACGTAACTTAGAAATGCAACGAGCAAAACCTCAACATTTATAGGCCCACTCTGCCGTGCATCCGTGATCGTAGAAAGCAGTCTACAAGTCTGCTGAAATAACGGAAATAGACGCAATATGAAGAGAAATGCACGTTCTTACGTCTGCGGTGAAGACTATCAGTGTTTTATAGTAATTTGAAAGAAACGGCCTAAAATGTCAAGGTTTCCTTGGCTTCACCGTGCAAAGTGTAAAGTACAGAGACATCCACCAATAGAATGCAGAAGCAAAACTGTCCTTAAAAAGGCGACTTATTATCGAAAGGTATGTAATTGATCGAAAGCGTATTCGTTGCTGAAGTTTGTTGTGGACGTTCATTTTAATGACAATGAGGTTTCACGTTTCGATGAATCTTCACACGTAACCCAGACGGACATTTACATGAAAAAGAACGCTGAACACTCACTTCTTCGATAAGTGCCTTCAAGATGCATCTTATTTTATAGGTTTTAATAGACGCATAATACGGAATTGGTCTATATGAACAGTTGATTGGAAACACTGAGTGTCATGAGGTATTCAGCGACAATTTAAGGCTAAACCGAAACTCAGCGCAATTCAGAGCAAAGGAAATGGACAAATTAATTTCATGGAAGAAAAATCCTCTTTATATCTACATTTTTGTGTGCCTAAGATTACATTTGTCGAATCTATTTAAATTTATTAGTTACCGCCCGGCCTGGCAACATGTGACCTTATTAAAAACATTTATTTCTCTGACGTTTCCGTTGCTGAAATCAGTCAAAATCTTATGTGTCTTATTGAACCGCATCTTAATTAATGCAAAAGCGCAAAAATACAATAAATTTGCAAGATAATGTTTTAGAATAAGTATCTAGAATGTAAGCCGTTGGCAGACTGCTGTAGCTGAACTTATACTAATTCATAGAGGGTATTTAAATTTCAACTTAGTTAAAACGTAATTGTCAGACATTGTTTTGTTTTCACTGCCATATATACTCGCGTTTTGGGTGGTCAGACATCCCGTATATCTTAATCGAGATTCACTCAATTAGTGTCCTTTTTGGTGTTCTCGAAGTTTATAGGTTTTCTGAAAAAATGATAATCCTTGAAAAACGTAACAATACTGTTGATATTTCTTTTAGGTTTTCAACGCCCTTATTAATATTATTATTAATATACATACCCTATATTCATTTATAGGGTATAAAGGCTAATGCCTGCATGCGAACGAGTAGCAACCATTTCACTGATCCCGACAGCTTTCATTATTTACGTTACAATCTGTATTTCGGCATCCGTTTATGTACGGCGGAGCGTAAGAAGCATACATATACAACGAGTTTTGTAATGCTCCCTACAAAAGATTTGATTAAATCGTTTACACCGATGCCGTCTATTTCATCAAGACCCTAGGTCCGGATGGTTTACATTTGTTTTCCTTCGTCTTTGTGAAATACATTACATTTCTCCCAGGGTTTCCTTTGCTTTATCGCATCATGTCTAACAAAGGTGCATTATTTTCAAGAAGTCAAAATTTTTATTCTTTTAACGAGCTCCAGCGATGCAGTTCTATTTTAAGTTAACGCGTGTTTGGTATCTGCATCTCCATTTGCATACGTGGTCTCATCTGCTTACCTAAAGTTGTTTCCGCGTTTCTGGATTAACTGATTGTTCATTGGCCTGCTCATAAACATTGAATAATTTCTCGCAAGGTTGTTTTACACACAAATACTCTTACATCAATTGAATTAAGCTCCTTTTTGCAATTTACAAACTAGGATCTTAAAGTGTGCAAGGGTTACCGTCCAATTTTCTAAGGTCAGATATGGAAGACTTCAGAAAGAGTTGTTCTGTAAATTGGGCTTCGTCGAATGGTCGGCTTTGACGCCTTGACGAACGTTACGTTTAAACTGCCTTCCTTATTTTACCGGTTCCTATTAAGTCTTGGATATTTGCCGTTGAGGACTTTCTGAACAATACAAAAAATTCGAATAGCTATTTTATTTTTTTAATTACTTTTTGCTCACAAAAATAAATAACTGATCTCACAGTGTAAGTTCTCATCCTAACTCACCTATGCAATACATGGGTTTATGTTTTATTACTGGTTCTGCAGTGCAGGAAGACGTTTAATGTTAAACCCTACTAAAATTTCTTCTGGACAATAGCAAAAATATTAGATTGAGACTAATGTGGCGTGTTTCATATGCATCTCCCTTGGCAATAGGGTGTCATACTTCTCGGCTACCTTTGGAAGCAATGGTGAATTTTAACTACTTCATCAAAGCGTTTGCCCAAAAGTCCCCCATGAGCAAATCAATAGCGGCACAGCCAGATACGCTGGTTGTTTGGATTTCCTTCTCAGCAGAAACAGCCCTCACATCACATACACACGTGTAGCAACGTTCTGTACGCTGCATATTTGCCAGCATTTTCCAAATCGGCTCAGATAAAAAAAATTGAATTTCTGCATTAACTAATGCCTGCTCATTTTGTCGGCAATATCCCCGATGAAACTGTTCGGCAGGGAAACAAAGAGGCTGCAGAGAATATAAAGCTGCAAACGAAGTAATGAAACCGACATAGCTAGAACAAGAAATTAACTCCCTTAAGAAGCATGACGACAAAAGTTAAGGAATTCCGGGTTCGCGCTGGCATATACATAGAGTAGGTGGGATACCGCATGAAATGTCAACCGCAATTCCGAAATGTGTTTCGGTTTCGAAAAGATTAATAAAGTAGGGTTTTAAAATTAATCATTATGCAGCATAATTTCATAATCATTCGGGACCTCAGGATGTCGGCTTTTGAAGGAGCGTCTTTTCGGCTGCATGCAAAAACCATAACCTGTAAAAGTGACAACCTATTCAGCATGCATTTTTCTCATGGGTTGTCGATGTCCTTAGAAAGTTAATTATATTTCATGGAAAACAGGCATATAAATGCCTATTCGTTTACTCATTCGGTAGAAAATTACATCTTTTTTCCCTTTTCATACTCGACGGTAGGGTTTAATTCAGTTTTAAAAAACTTTTCCACTTCCCGAATAATTTTGAACCCGACCTGTCGTAACACTTGAATTCAGGGTTTTCAAACTACAAGTCGCATAGTTTGCGCGTATGGGAAGCCACACATTTTCCTACGGTATTAAGAGGAGGCCTTATATGGTTCACAAAATTTGGCAATGAATTTGATCCACAGCAGTAAATGCAGAGACATGAAGTTTTATGAACGATCATCTCGCGGTATTGAAAAATCTCACAGGTAGTAACTTTTTAAAAGCAAATTATACATTTCCTTCGAGTATAAATTTGGAAGAAGATGTAATGTTCCAACAAATGAGCCAAATACTAACTATTTAAAGGCATGTTTTCCATGAAATATAATTATATTATTGAGAAAATTCAAAATATTGAGGTAATTTTTTACAGAGTATGATTTTTGCATGCGGCCGGAAAGACGTTCTCTTAAAAGCCGACATCCCAAGATAACCAAATTAATATAAAATTATACTGCACAATGATCAGTATTTAAACACTTCTTAATTAATCTTGTCGAAACGAAAACGCATTTCGGAATTTCGGTTGACAAGTCATGAGTTTTCCCACCTACTGTACATGTGTATGGGAGACAAAATGGGGACCTGCGAACCATACTTATATCGTCCTGACGTTTTAAAAGCAGACAAGTTTCCATTAAAAGGAGAAAGAACCGTACCGCGTCCTACTGTATTTAAAGCGAGTACCTGCCATGTTGACACAGCGTTTGTAATACGGGTTTGTCTTAACAGGGTACACTGGGGACCTTGACGCCCATCGCTCGCTTATGCACAGGGATCGTCTCTGTATTAGCTAGGGTGGACTGGGAGTGGGAGTGGGGGTAACTGCCGTCAATCTGCATTCCTCTCGTCGGGGTCGACATTTGAACGTCGGTGGTCATCATTCTCATCCGTATTGGCTCTAATTGATGTCCTGAGTGGCGATTCTTGTTTGCGCCCCTCTGACTGCACTTTTCCCCGTCTACCGAAGTAGTGCAGTTGTCAATTAATTTGGCCAGCCTATGCCTCAGCACGGAATATGGAGTGGGGAGCGATCCCGTACATCAAGAATGCCTCCGAGGCCGTTAGTCGCCTTCTTACACCACTTGGGGTTGGAGTTGCACACAGACCGAAGGCCACCTTGAGGCGTCAGGTGATGAGACCAAAAGACCCACTGCCACGGCAAGAAACATCTGGAGTCATTTACCGGATCTGGTGCAGTTGCGGACAAAGCAACTACGTAGGAGAAACTGGAAGACTGTTCCGGCCGCGAATTGCGAACATCTGGCAGCGGTACGGAGAAATGACGCCACCTCTCAGGTCGCGACCCATTCGACGAGACCCGGCCACACATTCAAGTTCGATGAGGCCGAAATTCTTGCGAGAGGGGATAATCGCGTGAGCCGCGAATTGATTGAATCATGGATCACGGGACCTCAATCTATCAACAAGTGCAACGACATCCCCACTCCATATTCCGTGCTGATGCATAGGCTGTCCAATGAAATTGACGACTCGGGGAGCGCGCAAGCCGGTAAGTCAGATGGCCGAGCAATCATCACGCCAGAATCCAAAACGGGCGACTAGATTTCAGAAATTAACAACTTGCATGCCGGCCATCAAGCGATTAGCGCAACAGCGGGCAACAATCCTTGATGATGAGGAGCGCGGTTAATTGCTATATGTATGCTGTGACGTAGTGGCTGCATCCTATAAATACTGCAACTTCCTGTGCACGCGTCACCCTTTTCTGCCACTGCCTCTGATGATAGGTTCATGTGGGAATCCGAAACGTCAGGCGAATAAAGCCTTTGTTCCAGCAATCGCTCCTTCTTCTGATCAATTAGTTCCTGAAACTCGCATCTTCGCTTGAATCGGCAATTTATCCCTTCCCTTATTTTTTCACTTTCGTTCAAACATGTAGCTGCGGTTGTTCAATGTTTCTGTCAGCCGGAGCTAATGGCCTATACTTTTGGGAAAAAAACTTCCTCAACACGCACTTTACCACTACACAGAAGTCCTCATTTTATGTGAATCATAATTAACTGTTGCAAACTTTCAAATCTCTGCCGTCTTCCACAGTTAACCTATGCAGAAAATTATGGCATTTTAGTACCTACTTTTGGGCTCCTCTATGCATATTCAGTTGGTCAGATATGCTTGGTCTACCGTTCAATGACATCAAAAATTCGTATACTAAAATTCAGTGGGTTTGGCACCCCAATTGTTTGTTCTTCGTTCTCATTGGTTGAACTTTGTTTAGATTCCTGACCCACAGTAAACTCTCCCGTTGCGGTCTATTCAAGTTGCCTTATTCTTCAAAATTTATTTTTGTTTATTTTTTGATAATCACGCCTATTCTTTGCTGCCATATGAAGGCGTATTAAAAGATCTGCGGGGAAATACATGCATCTTACGTGCCTTCCTGGGTTTTCATCAAGCTTCCTACCCGTATAACGGCAATCACTACCTTTCTCATGTGAGGGGACCATGAGGCTGGTCCCAAATGCTTGGGCACCTTCACCTTAACTTTGTCTCCAAATCTGAACGGAAGCCGAGAAGCTCAGGATTTAGCCTGGCATCGAGAGTATCGGTAGGAAGGTCGTGCAACAACGTCTAAACTTGAGGCGAAATTTTGGGAGGTGTCGTTCCAATCAATTTGTAGAACTTGGTTAAAAATGCTGTTTTCTCTGCGGAATAAAAATGACCCCAGTACGAAACGAATAACTTTCCGGCGCATGTTGCCAAAATTCGCGAGAGAATAAATACTTAATAAGGAGAACCGTTAATTTTTGTAGAATCCGAACAAAATATTGATGGTGGACAGAACATACTGAAGGCAAACATGGTTGAGAAGATAACTGCCAAAAAAGGCGGTTGTCGAAGGCTCATTACTGTCGCTAATGGAATAGTAGCAACTAGATGCTTACGTATCGCAAGTCTGTCTCCCGCATTTACGTGCACTGGATTGACTGCGGAGGACAGTAAAGAGACCGTCAGACATAAAATTAATGCTCAAAATCAAAGCCCTAATCTTAAAGGACACAGGAAAGTGCCTGTCTGTCCTCAGGTTTGTGCAGGCTGCGTTAAAACAACTAAAGCATTTAAAGGAACCGGGCAGTTAAGAACAAGGTTATTTTCTCATCTCAACACAACTTTATACAATAATGGGCGAATAAAGACGAACTTTCCTTAGCCCTATTTTTTGAAATAAGATGATTAAACAGATTTTCGTGCGACAGGATTTGACAGGCATAGAAGGACAATGCACTTTGACCGTAGGATGGAAGCTAACTTAAGGTATGCCGACTTTCACCCGGAAGCTTAGCCAACTGAAACAATCGGTGGTCACCTTTGAATTTGCTGTAATAAAATGTATATATTGTTTTGTTCATGATGATGCGTTTGCTGACTACGTGACGGCCAAGTCTGCAAACTCACATACAACTTGGCATTACTCATTTTGTTTGGATGGGTCATCTTAGTATTATTGGAGCAAAGATCTGACGGTTGGTACATATTTCATGACATTCTTTCAGTCTGCGATTCACATTTTTATTTTTTATTGGGTAGTTCTGCATAAATTGCGGAGATTGGGTGCATACGTGTGCAAGATGAAACGCCGGGCACGAGAGCAGTAGCCTTAAGTACGCGGATGACAAAGGAATTTTGTTTCCCAAAATTTCTTAATGTGAAGCTTCAACCGATTTGCCTACATCTATGGAATCGTAATCAGTCTGTTTCAGCATGTGCCTTAAAAATGCGTAACTGGAGCAAACGTCTAGCGTCAGAGAGCAGAATGAAGTGCACATGCGATTTTTTATGACCAGCTTTCCGTCTACTTATTTAAATGATAAGAATGTCACTGCTATTGTGCGACCAACATGTCATCTGGCACTCGATAAAAAATAGCATAATCGACTGACGCATTAATACTCCCTCGCCCTTAACGCGGAAATACATTTCTCTTCCGACAGACGGCGTTGGTAACGAGAACATATGGTTTGTCAGAACTTACTGTACGCACGGGTTGACTGGGAATTATGCCATATTAGATTCATACAGCGTTTTTCAGCATAATCTACGACCAAAATATGCGTAACTAAAATACTGAAGTATTTATTAGAAGTTTTACAGTGTGTATCTTCCTGCCAGCGCGAGCTCTATCAGTGCTGCCCGCATATGCGTCTTCATTTTGTATTATAGAATGCGTCGGTGAGAAGCCGTACAGTCAAATCCTCCACAAGTAGCCACTAAAATAGAAAGACACGTCCAGTCAACTATCAGGCAACCGTAGGAGCAGTATGTGAGGCCTTTTTCTTCAGACATTGCTTCAAATGCTTGGAAATGCATTTTTATGCTAAAGAGCAGACAAACGTTTGAAAAAAAACAAATAAATTGGAAACACTTACAAACAACGTATTCATGTTCTACTTATTTTAGTTCGATCAACCTATTTGCGAAACATTCGGTATAGAGCTATTTCACCCTATAAATCTCAATTACATGTTCAGCCATGCACAAGCTTCTGAAAATAATCCTATTACATGTTGTACGATTAACCATACCGGCAACATGGCTACTTCGTACTATCCTCATCATAGCGATTGGTTGGCATTTAAATATATCTGAAGTCAACAAAGAAGTCCATATAATAACTTGCTGACAACGGTTAATCGACTTATTGTCAAACATACGAGCGACCTACAGTGGTGTTTGGCTGATTAATTGTGCCTAGTATGCGTTTCTACGGTTGGTAATGTTTCGCGAAATGCGAGTTTATCGCAGCCAGTCACCCGATCGATGTTTTGTGCTTTCGTCTCCGCCTATGTGATTTGCATTCGTGCGTTAAACAAAGACATAGGTGTGCTAATGAAGCATACATATGAACGCATACGTAAGTCAGTCAGTCTGCCTTTAATTGTGTAAAAGTGGATCTTTTACAAAACCTTTTGATGCAACAAAAATCGTTCCTCTTGCAAGTCTTAATACATTGGACGTTAGCATACATGGAAATTCTAAACAAATATGTGTGAAAAGAATAAATCACCGTTAAATAAACGACAAAAATCTGTATATTCTCTGTGATTTACATGGAATGCAGCTTGTTAAAACGTCATATAGAAAGTAAAAAACCATTGTTGATTCAAAACTGCCTGTTGCAATCGTAAACAATGTTCTAAGCTAAAGAGACTTTGAATAAAACGAGGACACGAATCATGCTTGAATCACAATGGTTCTGCCAATTGTCTAGAAAATGTAATTCCTAATAATATTTAGTCAAAAACCTAATATTTTAACCAATGGCCTCCTGTCCACTGATGGAGTGGGCAATATTTGTTCCTGCGAATAGCACAGACCCAATACTTGTGAATTCTTATTGTGTCTACCAGCAGAAACAGATACGACACATTAGGACGGTACTCAGGGACTGCCAGCACGCATAGTGGATATGCTATTTCCGGAAATGTTAACCGAAACTCTCAAATTCGTTTTTTCGGTTCGAAAATAATGCGTAATTATTACTGCAATGTTAACTATTATGTAGCACAATAGAAAGATAGGCCAGATACGTAAAGAAATCGGCTTTCTAAAGAGGTTCTTAACAACCGCCGTCGTAAACAACATTCCAAAAGATCACTACTTGACTATCATGACTTTTTCTCCTTGATTTTCGGTGCCCTTGGAAATTCAAATTTATTTTACTGAAAACATCCACAAAATTATTATTGCTCTTGCTTACTTTGCAGCAAATTATGACTTCTTCAGATGTTTTCCATGAAGAAAATGAAGTTTAAAGACTCCCAAGTATACGATTTTTTAAGATCGAGAAATGTCCAATCGGACAACATCGCATCTGCACATATATTAGTGGACAACGCAGTACACATCGAACACAAAATTGCACGAGCCCTATATAACTTATTTATAACAGCATATAAAAATATTTGATTTCCCTTTTACGGAAAGTATGCAAATTGCAGGTCGGAAACCCCGAATGTAATTGTAACGGAAATACGGGTTCAAAATAATTCGGAACTTGTAAAGGACTTGTAAGACTGAAATATTAATTGAATAAGACGTGATTTGCTTCAAAAATGATCAAATGAATGAATATTTTTCTGTTTCTTTTCTATAACATATATTCAAATTTATAATGATATCGAATAACAATTTTGAAACTTCATGGCAAATACTTATTTTTACTGAGTATAGATTGCGCAAACGATCGATAAATAATCTATTCCCAAGCTGGCATCCTGATGTGACTGAAATACGTTGGGAGTATGCGACACGACAATCAATACTACAACCATGGGTTCAGTAGGTGTGCTAACTAATTAAATGTTAACCGATATTTTGAAATGCGTTTTACGTTCGAAAAATTACCCACGTGGGGTTTTAATTTACCCATCTTACGGCATAATTATATGATAATACAAATATTGGGGGACGCCGGCTTTCGAACGCACATCCCTCCGGCTGCATGCAAAAATTTTACATTGAAAAAATGACTATTTGCTTAGCATGAATCTTTCTTACTGACATTTGATATCCTTAAAAATTCAATTATATTTCGGTTTTTACGAACTTTTTAATTCCCTAATAATTTTGAACCTGGCTTGTCGTTACACTTACGTTAAGGGCTTAAAAACTACAAACCATGTATTTTCTGCGTACAAAAAACCATAAATTTCTCCAGGGTTTGCGGTTCAACAATTTTCCAGTGGATTTGTGTCACATTCTAACTTCACAAGAAATATTCGCAAATGTGCAGACACGATGTTTTATGAACGGCCATTTCATCTCATAATCGAAAACTCTTTAAAACCGAATTATACCCTTTCTCAGAGTATAAAATTGGAAGAAGACGCAATTTTCTACCGAAATAAAATTGAACTTTTAAAAGTATCGAAAGTCAGTAAGAAAGATTCATGCTAAGTAATAACGTTTTTATATGCGGCCGGAGGGATGTTTGTTCGTAAGCCAGCATTCCTCGCCACCTGTTTTATTATATAATTATGTCGTACGATGGTTAATTTACAATACTACTTAAGTAATCTTTTCGAAACGAAAACGCATTTCAGAATTTCGGTTAACATTTCATAAGTTAGCACACCTACTGTTAGTAAACTTCTTGAAGGAAAAAAGCATTTTAGATTTTCAGTCAGCATTTCATTAGATTGCACACCTACGGTATCTCTTGCATCGTATGCCATTTTATAGATAAGTACAGACTTAATCCGAATAACATAATGGGCAGTCACCGCGTGGCCCAAAGTGATTGTCCACTGACGATTTGACCCATAGTTAAATCGAAATCAGTTTTCTGACATTCCTTTTTGGCAGATATTTCGTTGCCATCCACACGCGCAAATTGGAATTATTAAAAACAGCAGTAGTAAACCGGACCTTGCGCTTACCGCTCATCAGCAAACAGCTCCCAAATGTGCGCTTGGAAAGCATGTACGTTAGTCTCTCATCCTGGTCAAAATCATCGTCAAGATTTCTGGACCTGATCTGTGCCTCCGTCCGCGGTTGTGTCCTCCGGCCAATTCTCACGTTTTGGAGCAAAGTGAGCGTACCGTTTGGACGGTGCTCAAGATGCACAATGGCTTTTACATTGTACCCTCCAGAACCGTCTCTTTGGATGATGTTACCGTTCCTCTATTTGACAAAGAATGAGAAAACAGCGTGTTCCTTATGTAATGAGAGCATGCCTTTCTTAGGCTGGAGAGAGAGCTATCAGTTGAAGAACATTAATTGTACCTTTTGGTTTATTTTTTTCTGGTATGGTCCTCTTACGATTCAATACACATGCACTCAAACAGCCTGTACATGAAGTCTAACATTGAATCAGTACGGATTCCCTGTAAGAAGGGTTTATGCTCCCTACGAAAATGTTTACTTCAAACACGATAAAAATTGTAACGTCTTGGAATTCTAAAAATCGGACGATGAATTTTGCAAGGTTTTGACAAATAAAAATAGAGCATCTTGTGTTTATCAAGGTTAGTCTATTTCAGGATCTCATATGATGATTAAATGCAAGGAGGGTGCTGTCTTCCAAATTCGTTTCCTACAGCGTCTTTTTTAAAATTACGTGTTTTATAACTCATACTGATGCAAGGATATAGAATATTCTGATGCTTTGATTCGTTAGTCATGTGTCTTTGACTATCTACTCCACGCTTTCAAAATTGGCATGCTTACCGTACACTGAATCATGCCGACAATCGATGTTACATCCAGTTCGCAGGTAACTAGATTGAATTGACTGCTAACACTGACAGTGGCGCAAACGCCATTCCATCCCAATTCTAGGGTGTCTACATTGTACGTGCACCACATATTTGCAATTCGGAAAGATCTGCGGCCAGTCTCAGAAGATTCTGAGAGGAGAGTTCGAGCATTCAACGGAGAAAGTGCGTCAGTGAATGACGGGCATCGACGTCTAGCTATAATCAAATAGTCCGAGTGTAAGAAACAGATGTGATTGAGTCATTTACTTGAATCAGTAGGCAGTGTGAATAAGGATAATGCCAGCATGTGGAGATAGGGAAGCGTCAGTATTTGATGCATCTGTTTGAAACGCGGTGTACGATCAAGTGCTGTGTGCACAGAAAGAATTATTTAAATGTGCTTGCAACATGCAGTTAATTGGATGATGTCTAGACAGTCAGCAGCCCACGCAACGAAAGCCACTTCGTTTCACTTACCGCTCCACTAAAATTAGCCCAGAATGTGGGAAATCCCACCCCATCAATGTTTCCTGTCCATCTGAAAAAAGTTCGCCAGAAAGTTTACTAAACTCATAGTGAATAAACTTGTGAGCTCCTCAATCAATCCAAATTAAGCCTTAATTTAGGAACAAAGGTTAAAACCTTTGCATCTTGAGCCCAACGGAGTAAATATATTAGCGCAGGCCTGAAGAAAGACGAACTTGCAGGTTCCAGGTAATTTAACACAATAATGCAACACTATATTAAAAGGATTATAAGTCAGGGGTCACACCTCTTCCCCATAGGTTCACTAATGTACCAAGGAAAACGGCTCATGCACTGTACGCTCTGAATGACGGTCTGGCACGTAATCGGAGAAAACCCTTTCCTGTGCATGCATAAATTTATGTGTAGACTCTAGCCAAATTAGTCCTCCGGCTAAATAACAGTATAGCTTTGCGTGCAACGGATAGAGTTCATGCGGTTGGTTGCAACAGGCTATGCTCGAAATAGACAATGCTTGTTTTCCACCGTTCCAGTTATCTTATCTTCGCTAATCTCTTGTGCTGTAAGCGGCCTACTTCCTGAATAGTTAACCTAAATTCAGAGGCTTGCGTTTAGTTGTAAAACAACTACTAAGGGGCGGTTGAACTATTTACTTTCGCGCACAATAACAGAAAGACAGTTCAGTCACGTCGGAACGCTGGGTCCTGAATGAGTCACTTTACTCCTGGCAGCGAAAACTGCATTCAGAAAATACGACAGCTTACAATATGACAGCTCTCGATAACCCTATAAATTGAAGTATGGCTTGAAGAGAACATGATGGATCATACAATTTTTTATACTTGTCGATTTTTATATTTGTAGAAGATTGATCTTTTTGCTTTACAAATCAAGGGAATAGGAACCCCGTCCATAACATGCGTCACCTTACATTAAAATCCAGAGCAGGTCTTTATTCACAAATCCTAACCCTGACCCTGGCACTGGCGCTACTTCAGAATTAGATCCAAATCATTACCCCAACACAAACGTTAAGCATAAACCCAACCCTTAATGGGCCCTAACAGTAACCCTAAATCTAGAATTAACCCTGAACCAAGCCATAAATATGATATTTTTAGTCCTAGAATCGAGTCCAATATCGTCCCTTTTACGGGGTGTCTTGCTTCAGTGCCCTATTCGTTTGTACTTATCAGATTTTTAGGATTATGAGATGTCCCTCCATATAGTTCAGTGTACAATGACAGCTTACGAGCTGACAGCTTTCGATAGTTTTAAAAATTCAATTATGTTTTATGGAGAACATAGTGACAAATATCTTTTCTTATACTTGTCAATTTTATATCCGTAGAAGATTGATCTTTTTGCTTTACGAATCAGGGGAATAGGAATCTCGTCCGTACCATGGATGGCCTTGCATTAAAATCCGAAACAGCTCTTAATTCACAAATCCTAACCTTGACCCTGGCACTGGCCTTAAACCCAAACCATAACCCCAACACCAACGTTAAACATAATCCTTACCCTTAATTAATCCTATCAGTAACCATAAATCTAGAATTAACCCTTAACCTAACCATAAATGAGACAATTATAGCTCAATATCATCTCTTTTACGGGCTGTTTTGCTTCAGTGCCCTACTCGTTTGTACGTATGAGGTTTTAAGGATTGCGAGATTTCCATTCATACAGTTCAGCGTACAATTGGCGACTAATCTCGTAAAATGTTAGCCGAAATTCTGCAACTCTGGCTGGGTCAGGAAGGATTTGTTGGACGGGGTCGTAATAGTGTTCCTCCTGCGGCATAAATCTCATAAGAATTCTGTTACGCTAGGATGTTGGGCTTCGAGCGCACTTCTTTTCAAGCGTCGGCAAAAACCTCACTCAAAAGGGACTTATATTATATTGATTGTTTCTACTGTTTTTCGATGCTTTTAATAATACGAATATTGTTTGTAGAAAACATTAACAAAATATTATTTCTCGTACTAATTCCGTAGTAAATCATATTTTCTTATTTAATACTTAAAAGACCGTATTTTTCTATTTTAAAAAAACTTGTGACTATGAGATCCTTAAGAACGTGAAACATCCATTCACACAGAATTTTATCCGTACGTGTATTAATATTGCTCACGAAATAAACAATAAACTTCACATCCATTGCAAACTACTATGGGGTTTAAATTTTATTGTCTTACTGGCTCAAAGAAATGTGGGATTTTTTACACGCTGAAAGTATACGCATTGTGGACTGAAAAAACTAAACATAATTGCACTCACAGGGAAAGATCATAATCAATCGGGAATTTAAAGTTCCTTAAGATCATAGGATACTATTTCTCCGAGTATTGTGTATAAACAAAACATAAGTTTCCACTAAATCAGTCTTTGATAGAGGTTTTATGTTCATAACTGCTATAAAATGCTTTTTAATCTTAAGGAACATCAGGAGAAAGGATTCATACTGCACTGGTCGTTTTTTATCAGATCTGGTTTCTCGAAACCGCTGAAAGATCACATTAAAAGTCAACAACCTACTGTGTCCGAAATATTCTCAGATTATGTAGTATGTTAGTTAATATCTCAAATCCACTTAAGTGATCCTTTCCAATCGAAGACGAATTGCAGAATTTATGGTTAACATTTTGTGACGCCGATCACTGACTGTAGGTCTGTTCATTACTATTGTGTATTAGGACCGCGATCATTAACATGGCATCGTTCTAACAGCCTATCATAATATATTATTGCTCTGACACAGAAAGTATCTAGTTTGTAATTCTATAACCTCAAACTCAGGTACAATTGCAGGACCGGTTCAAAAATATTCGGGAATCAAAGGCGTTTCGTAGACATAGTTTCTTTCTTTAAGCACAACATTTGGGTAAAGGTGGTTGCCGACCAAATGGTTGCCTGAAAGGTATCGTTGTGCTTAGATTCTAGAAAAGATTTTTAAAGTTATAAGGGTGTTGATGATAAATGGGGAACTAGATATTAAATTCATAGTAATTTTTGCCATTTATGGTTCCTGCGGGTGGCCGGAATTAGGCTCATCCAACTGGAAGATCTCCTGGCGTCATCGAAATATTTCAAAACTATGCTTCAGTATGGGCTAAAGTACAATGCCATTCAAGTCAGCTTTTATAATTGAAAACATACTAAGATTTTGGATTACTACTTCATAAAATAGATAAGATAATGGAAAACTATATTTTCTATAGTCCAAGAGGTTGATATGCCGGTGCAATATTTTCTTCAAAGTTTATATCAGGTTTTTTTCATTTTCGAGAATTTCCGAGCTTCATTGATTGTCAGCGTCAATGCGAAACTATACGCGACTTCATGATAGGTTTAGTTGCTTCAGCTTAAGGTGGAATTGGGGTAAAATATTCTGCGAAATAAACATCCTATGATGCAGCAAAATATACAGTGTTTTACTGCAGAAATCAAGACTAATGGGCAACTTTCCAGCTTTTAATTACAGGCCATACTGGCATTGTGAAATGCGCAATAAACCATTTCCAAACACCACTAAACGTGTCTTTTTTACGTTGTCGCAAATACTGGTATTGTGAGATGGCCGTTTGTTGTCCCAGCTGAAAATCACTGCGGAGCGTACTCTGGTAATTCGTTAGTTAACATCCAAACCTGGGCCTAGTGAAAGCAAAAATGGTTAAGTTCCACATACTAATATGTTTGTTGCTTGACGGTCAAGGACAACATCATTTCGCCATCCCTGAAGGTCAACAAAGGAGATAACCAATTGTGGTACTTTCAGCATAGATTCTACTTGCCCCCCAGCTGAATTTTAACGTTAAACAGTAAGCAATCTCTATCTAAGGTCTCAGTAAAAAAAGTTTCTTGTGCCAATACTGCATCTGAAAATGTAGTACTGTAAATGCTTGCTTTTGAATTATGGGAGCAGCATACTGTCTGACCTGCTGGGGCCAGAAATTAACCTTACCTCTCCGCCAAGTCTAGTTGCTACTTCAAATGGAATATTTTCACACTGCGGGGAGCAGTAAAACTACCCCTATTTGTGTGCCGTCATGATGCAAATCGCTGGGAATTACCAAAACTTACTAACCTTCTAGTCTTCGTGCTTTTCCACAGAAAGTGACAGAAACATCGTAGTGGCGGGAGCAGGTGGTTTTAAAAGCATTACTAGTTTTCCGGCGTAATGCGTGAACAGTGAATTAGCTTGTGTCCAAACTAGCCTAAATTTTAGTCAAAAATCCTGAGGCATTTCAATTTTAAATAGGTGAGGTGAAGGATGCTAAATATCGCGCCTTTCGGACATAATTGTAATGTACCGGATACCGATTTTACCAAAAGGCAACAAGCAGTTGTTGAAAAGTGTTGTCTCGCAGATGTGTGATGAAGGAATTTCAGCGACATATAATTTCCCCTGTCGTTAGCGGTTTGCATGAACAAATATGCTAGTGTCAACGTTGCACCATTACACTGAAAAATCACTCATATTAACTTACATCGGCCAAATTTCCCGACAGATTACTGGTAAGGATCGTCAAGAAGTGCGCTAGTATGTACAGTGTTTTGTTATTTGGAAGTACCCAACACAGATGGAGATTTTTTAGGTAAAGTGATGAAAGTCAGAGAGGCTGTTCATGACAAGAATAACTTCCGAACCCTTCTGAACGCTCTCATCCTCAATACGTGCATAATGTCTAAACTAAACAACCGAGTCATCTCCTAAAGCTCTTTTTGAACAGGACATCAACAGTAGTGACGCCGAAACACTGGTGATGTCATACACGTCATTGTCATCGTTTCTACACGACCCAATTTAAAAAAAATTTCTTCTGTTGCTTCGGTTTATTTGTTATACTCACTGCAAAGATTGCTTGGTTCTCAACAAGTCAGCACTTTTTAAAGCTGCGAAAATTCCCATTGGAAGACTCAAAAGTCAATCCGGCGAGCATGCGTCTGCTTTCGTTAAATTTTCACCGGGTCATTACATATAGTTGGCTATAGAAATAATGAATCAAATGATGGGGCAAGCAGGAAGTCATGCTGTTGCTCGAGTCTGGGGGTGGGGGGAAACTGAAACACCCAAAATTCCAGTCAGCGCCAGGTAGAAGGTGGTGCCGGGGAAATGTAATCACATGTAGGTGGCTGGCCTGGTGGCTTTGAGCCATGGCTGTTGTTCCACCTATATGAAGTTAGTCTGTGCGCACAGAAACGGTTTGCGTATCCAGATTGCAGCCGCATCTACCGTAGTCAGCAGGCGCATGGCATGGTTCGAAGTCAATGATCCGGTCATCCACATATAATTACCTATCCTGGGGCCCACCTTCTACCTGGCGCTGACTGGGATTTTGATATTTAATTCTCACCCTCTCCCAAACCCAAACTGTGGCATAATTATTTACTTGCCCGTATCTTTTGATTCATTATTTCAATGACTATACAAGTGTACAGGCGTGAGGTGAATTTAACGAAAGCAAGTGTATACTCGCCAAATTGACCTTAACAGTTGTTTTGGTTGGCATTATAAATCCTTACTAAAGTACAAAAGCAGAGTTAGACTAGTTATCAAATACTCTGAGATAAACTCAAACAAAAGCACAAGTGACAGAGTGGATTAGCCCCAATCGGATCTTTAGACGCTCAGTGGTCGCTCGCCGATAGACACCAAAACGGAAATTTCCACATTTTAATGCGCTTGTCATGCGTAACTCTAGTCAAACAGTATTTGGACCTTAGACCCGAATAATCCGTCTCTTCTAGTAGGCAATGTTGATAAGCGAGCGAAGGACTTTCAGACCTCTTGACTAGAATATTGATGATAGGTCTGCCACAGTCATGGGTGAAGCATGGTGCCTGTCATGCCCAGGACATAAACTTCATGGTCTCGTTGTTTAGTCTGATCGCTACATCACACTGCGTTCAGAAGGCAATTTCCGAACTCAAGCAAACAGAGTGTCCTACAAGCCTCTATAATAAAAATCCACACTCACCGTTTAAAATGGACCAATTTAGACGCTGATAGTAAAAACGCATTCTGTAGCATTCTTGCGCTCGCGACGTGAGTGTAGCATGCGCCAGTGACAAAAGTATGTAAACAGCCCCCCGCACGTTTTGCGTGCGGCCACATTGGGAACTATTAATAAATTGATAGAATTAACTAACTGTCCTGCGCTTGGGATTTTCCACAAGGAGAAATAAGAAGCGCATGATGGACAGTGAGGTGACTTTGGCATGTATAGTTGTAACGGAGGTGGCCTGTGGATAGTAAGGTGAACATTTTAAGGAGACGGACATAAAATCACGTTTTGCGTTTCTTCAGATATGTGTCATCCAGGGAACACTTTCGGCGTCATTAATTCGGCAATTCTAATGCAGTTTGTGCCTCAAAAACCAAATACTTCTGAGCATGGGTGCTTTTCAGCATCATACGTCTTTGACAGGGCAAAACGTGAAGTACTTACATTCCGCTGGACAGTCTAAACTCAGCGAAAGCAATACTCACAGTGAATATTCGACTCGTATTCGCAGGCGCTGACTGTCTGCTTTTTTGCGCTGATCGGAATTTCGGGAGTATACACTCAGGCATTTTTATTACAAACTGCCGGAAGTAAAGTTGTTGAACAAATAGTTCTAGCAAAACAGACGATAAGTGTGTCAAAAGTGCACCATCCATTTTTTGTCCATTGGCGTCACAGCAGACTCATGAGAAGCGTCTGGAAAACAGGCATGCTTCAGCCCGATAGTTTTTGGGCTCCCGCAAGAAGCATGATTGCGTCAACTCACGGGTATCCAGGTGCATTGAATTCATTCAAATGTCAAGCCAGTTTATTGAGCAGTCTGCTCATGAACTTGGAATTGGGCATAATTTAGTGAGAGAGAGAGAGATAAAGAAAGGAATTCGCTTTATTTTGGAAATATAGATCCAACTTTTTCTATCAAAAAGGGCTCCAATCACCGTGGACAGTGTGTAAGTTACCAGATTACTAAAAAATCAAAAAAGGCTTACACAGAACGAAACAACCATTACAGGGACGATCGAAATCTTGGTTTCTGTATTTCATTCTCCTTCCACGTTAGATATTGTGCCGAGAACGGCAATAGAGAAGGCTGATATGCCGATTTATGGCAAGTGATACGTCGAAAGCCACAGCGCGTGGGGCGGGAGGACATCGCAGAGATTAGTTCAGAATGTAGCGGATGAGCAACATCATCCAGAATTCGATCAACAAACCGTTTGACTGTTTTCAAATTTCGTTATATGATAATATCAACTAAAAAACGCGACAAACACAGGCAGCAGAAAAGGGTATTTGGGTGATTTGTTTTAAGATAAACATACCCTTTTTAGCAATGCAGGAAAAAGGCCGGGGGAAAAATAAAGAAAGGGAAGAAGAATGCAAGTATCTATGAAACGCCTAATTAAGGACTGTGGTATGTGGTAAGAATGTAAAAAATAACGTTATAAAAACGCTTCCTCACTATAGTGGGAAGGGTCTCACTATGAAGGAAAAGTGAAAGACTTGATGACAAAGCTACACTAATGAACCTGAAAGGGGAAACCTGGTTGGGAAGGATGTCCAAGGATTCAGGACTACAGAAGGTCGCAGTCTAAAATACACTGATCGGATTTTTGATTACTTGTCAGTGCTCTACATAAGGGGATAAAGTTTTGCCCCTGCGGGATACAGTCGAAGTCCAGGTCATGACAGTAAAGGCAAAACTGAGAAGCAACGTTCACTGTTTCCATAGTCTGTAAGGTAGGGTCATACAAGGCAAACACAAAGGAATACTGGTGTCTGGGATAGACCACCGAACTGATGTGATCTCTTCTAAACTCTCTGAGCTAAGGAAATGGCAGATAATGCCAGGGTGACGTGTAATGTCCACGATGAAGGACGGACGGAATGGTAAAGTGAATCCTTAGCTCTGGGGCAGACCACCGGTCCGATATTACCGTTTCCCACCTGTCGAGCTTACGTCATGACAGGTAATGCAAAGATGAGGAGCGAAGTCCAAGATGAACACAGGAAGCGATACGAACGTTTCAAAAATACCCCATGAACTAGGGTCATTGTACGGGAATGGCAAACCGATTGGTAAGGTCTGCGATGGACGTGGGAAACATCACAGTTGCATCCCAACTGTAAAAGATAATGGAATGTGAATGAATCGCCAATGGAATTTTAACATTTGCGACAGACCGCCGGACAAATACAATCGCCTGTCGACTCCTAGCCTAGGTCATGGCAAATAATGCTAAGGTGGTTAGCGACATCCGAAATGAAAGAACGAAACAGTTTGATCCATTCTCCACCCTGTGAGCAAGGTTCAACAAACGAAATGATAAATTGAATCTTAACCTCTACAGTAGACCGCCAGACTCATACGATCGCTTGTTAACACTTTAGGTTAAGGTCCTAACAGGTAATGCTAAAATGAGCAGTAACGTGCACCGCTAACGAGGGAAGCAATACGGTCGTCTGTCACGTCTTTGAATTAGGGTCATGCAAGGCAATCATAAAGGAATACTGGCGTCCGCGACAGTTCACCGACCCGATAAGATCGCCTCTCAAATCTCCGAGCTAAGTTTGCGGCAGGTAATGCTAAGGTGACTCTTAACGCCCACGATCAAGGACAGAAGGGATGGTAACGTGGATCGTAACATCCGCCTTAGTTCACAGGACCGATGCGATCACGTCTCAACTCTCTGAGCTTAGGTAGAAACGGGTAATGCTAAGATGAGAAGCAACGTCCAGGATGAATGAAGGACGCAGTCCGATTGCTTTCTAACTCCACGATATGGGGTCATGTTAAGCAAATTGAAAACTGGATGATTACCTCTGCAGCAGAACGCCTGACCGATACGATCGATTCGCAACTCTCAGAGCTTAGCTCAAAGCGGGTAAAGTGAAGGTGGTGAGCAATTTACACGATGAGAGTCCAAAACAATACGATCCATCCTCAAAGATATAGGCAAGCATCATCTGAAGGAATGATAAATTGAACCCTAACTCCTGCAACAAACGATCAGACTGATGCGACCGCTCCTCAACTCTCCGAGCACAGGCCATATTAGGTCATGCTAATGAGATAAGCAACGCCTACGATGAACGAACCCATCAAAACGATCGTTTTAGAAATATCTCAACGCAGGCCATGGCAGGTACTGCTACGGTGAAGAGCAACGCCTGCGATGAAGGAGGGAAGCTAAAAGATCGCTTCGCAATCGTATGAACTCAGACCAACTAAAGAAACGGTAAGGTGGATCGTAACGTCCGAAAGCAAACTCCATGTTTAGAGGATTGATTATTAACATACAACCTACTTAAACAAGTACAGTAGTCACTCTTTACATGCCGCAGATACTTGGGAGCATTTACTTTATCATAACCACTGTCCTACTCAGTAAACAACGACTAAGGGTTGCCCCTACCATGCTTGGGAACTACGCGTTTCCCGATCCAGACTGCATATTTGTATCCGGCTGCAGAATTACGATTTAAAACAATGGCTTTGCTTTCAGATTCGAAAGGCATGTTTTTGCGAATCGGTCTACTGTGTGCCCATTGTAATTAAAACTTACTGTCACACTTTTATCATAAAAATACTAAAGTCTATTTTTAAGAAGCGGTGGGTTTATCTATAAGAAAAACTTATTGGGACTCATCCTGTGATATACCAAGACGAAATTTTCACTCTTTACCACTAGAACTTTAAGCTTGAAAGGGGGGTTGCAATGTTGCAGTTGTGGTACACTCGTCAAATAAAGGTATTTTGGTGTGCACATTAAGATGAGTAAAGCAAAAGTTACTCAGGAGAAAAGGATGCTATCAATGGAGCTAATCGGTGAACCCTGTCGAATGCGTAAACTCTTGAAAACACTGCCAATCAGCAGAAACCTTAGTATCGACAGTGGTGACGGGGCCAATTTCAGTAAAATTGGTGGAAAGACCGAAGTAGACAGACAGCGCAGACTTTTATGGCTGGCTGAACTGTCTTCAAAAATCAACTATAAACCCAGCACTGACGCTAATCTCAACAACTCCAACTCCAAATCAAATCGATACCTCGTATCGCCAGTATACTGGAATTTAGCGAAAACCACTAAAACAATTTAAGTGGAAGGGTACTTCTTTTTAAGTCCAGTTAGAGTTTACCAACAGAAATTGGGGAAATTTGGCCACCTTGAATATTTCGCGGGTCGAACTGCGGCTTATCTATTGTTTTTCTTAGCTGCGTCTTGCTGAATGTCCATATAGAAATGGAGGCCAGTTTGAGGATACCTATTCCGTAGAATATGAACCTGGTATCTTTCCACTGGACCCCTGCTGCACTCTTCTGGCCACCTTAAGGAGGGACGGCAGACGATCTAGGACGTCATTTGTGCCCAACTGAGGAAGATGGTTGATGGCCTTTTCTCAGATTAAAGGAAAAGCGGATCGAATACTGCAGCGTGAAGATTGATCCCGACTGTCATCTGTCTAAGGCCTTTAAGAAGGTACGTTGGCATTCTATCGACAAGAACTTTCTCGCTTATCAAAAGT
>CACRXP010000031.1:1350160-1400143 GCA_902702965.1 Spirometra erinaceieuropaei | reverse complement strand
AAGGCGCGTTAGAGACATGGAGGAATGAGTCATTTACCTGTGAAAAAAGCTGATGCGAACACATGCAGATGAAAGAGCACTAATATGTAATACATCTTTTTGATGAGTGAAGTAGGCTCAAGTGCTGCACACGTTTCAGGAACGACTTAAATAAGCTCGTTGATGTCTAGACAGACGCTGCCCAGACAGACAGCACCGTCAGCAGCACACACTAAAGTGAATTCGTTTCACCTGCCCTATCCAATAAAATTGGCCCCTCCATTGTACCGAAATTGAAAATGGATAGCAATATTATAGATGCAGACAACAACTTTTCATTCCGTTCGCATAAAACTTGTCAGTTAAATAGATACCTAACAAATAAATACAAAAAGTGTTCAGTTTTAAGTCTAATAATAATGCTTTTTTTAACTTTGGTGCAATGATTCTAGGGGTACAAGCCTAAGGCATAAAACCCTTGAAATTTGAAACCTCATAGGCGGGTGCAACGTCGGACAGATATGATTACCTTTAAGGCGGCCAAAATTCTTCCTAAAAATCAATGGCTGTCTTAAAAATGCCGCATTCATACTTTGACTGTAAAGCAAAGTCTGATACAGAGTCGATGAATGCGCACTTACCTGGGCATTCACGATGTTTTTCTGCATACCACACATAAATTTTGCTCTGGCAGTACACTGAACTAATCCTGTGTGACAAAAATTGGCCCGCACGCACTCGGATGTGAAAGGACAATTGACGAGCCCAACCCCCGCAGGTGTGCCATGCAGCGACAAAATATCGGCGAAACACGCGTGTATGGGATTTTGGCTACTTCCTGTGCTGTTAACATGGAATCACTTTACACTTAAGTTTTAAGAAATCCGTGTGTGCATGGTGTAGCCTGGTGAGCACGGCATGCGGCTCGGGGGCTCAGAGGAAAAAAACTGACCGGCAATCGGTTTCATCGGGTATGCCACCGAATGTATATTCCGCACTACAACAGTACCACAAATAATAGCTTTTTGGATGTAACACTGGTTTTACCGTACTTCGACTGTAGGTGCCACCCAAAGATTAGGCACGGCTTTGCTGAACAATTTATTTTTTAAGTTAAGGTTACTTAGGATGATTCATTTGCAGCATATAAGCTGTCCCGAAATGTGTCTGCGATTAGAAAGCACAACCATAGGAGGGCTTATAAAATTTGGAATTAGGTAGATTAATCGCACAATATCTCAGTCATTACAGGAGCTGTCTTTTGGATGCTCTTCGTTCCGGCCAACTATAAAAAGCAAACTTGGTAAAAATGACAACTTGAATAGCATAAGTTGTTCTGATTGTTCTTTGATGCCGGTGTAGATTCAAATGTCCGTCATATATAACCCGCACAAAATATCTTTCCATGCACCTATCTGCCAACAAAATTTGCCTTAAATAAAAGGCATGCTCGAAGAAAGCGCTTTCGATTTCCGAATAGTTTTCATGCCTACTCGAATTTGTAAGGTTTCAAAATCATGTACTGTATATTTGATATGTAATGCAAGTTGTATAATTCCATAGCCGACATACAGCGCCCAAAATCGGAAAGTGAATGTGTGCCATGTTGTATAGTTCATAAGCAGCAGTGGAAGATGGACAGATACGATGCCTGATTAATATACATTTCAGGATACCAGAATGATAAGTACAAAAATCGCATTTAAATCGAGTAACACATCATCATGCATGACTAAGATACGGGACGTGATATGCTGTCAGAGGAGTACAGGAAAGTTTATTTTTGCACATTATATCGAAAAAATAAACCAGAATATATTAATATGAAATATTTGTGCTACAGAAATAATGCCTTTTTCAGCACGACTTAAATGTCATAGGATTGTACTGCATGAAAATTAATATACAGTAGATGTATTAACTCATAAAATGTCAACCGAAATTTCGAAATGCGTTCTCGTTTCGTAAAGAAAAATTAAGTAGTTTTGCAAAACTTATCATGATGCAGCATAAGTGTATAATGATTCAGTTACCTCAGGGTGCCAGCTTTCGAAAGAACTTATTTTCGGCTGCATGAAAATCTATACTCTGCAAAAAATGACTATTTAATTAGCATGCAATTTTATTACTGATTTTCGATGCCCTTGAAAATTCAATTATATTTCATGGAAAACATGCATAAAGATATTCATTCTCTTACTTATTCGGTGGGAAATCAGGTCTTCTTCCAATTTCATACTCAAAAAAGAGTATAATTCGGTTTTAAAAAAGTTTCTAATTGTGAGATTTTTTTATACCGTAAAATGGCTGTTCATGCAACGTCATGTATGTGCATTTACGAATGTGGCTTGTAAAGTTAACAATATTGCTCAAATCCACTGCTTAATTTTATGAACCTCATATGGTCTCCTCTTAACACCGTAGAGAAATGCATGCGTAACTTTTGGAATATGAAATGGATGCTTGCAATAGGTGGGCTTACACTTGAAACGTTAACCGAAAATTTAAAATGCGTTTTCGTTTGGAAATGATTGATTAAGTAGGGGTGTAAAACTAGTTATCATGTAGCATGATTCAATAATAATTCAGTTACCTCAGGATACCGGATTTCGAAAGAAACCCTTTGCAGCCGCATTCAAAAGAACCATACTCTAAAAATTTACAACTTGAGAAACTTTATTTTTTCATGCTGATTTTCGTCGTCATTATGAATTCAAATATATCTTGTAACAATGCATAAAAATATTCATTCATTACTCATTTGGTAGACAATCACTTTTTATTTCAATGTTTACCTTGCAGAGGGGGTATTGTTCGGTTGTAAAAAGTTTCTAATCGTTAGGTTTTTCAAAACCGGCAATTGTCTATTCACAAAAGAGTGTGTCTTTGCATTTGCTAACTAAACTTGTAAACTTTATAATATGGTTTAAATTCGCTGTTCAATTTTTAGAAATCCATATGATCTCCTCCTGAGACCGTGAAGAAATGCACGGTTTCGCGTACGCTTAAAATTTACGGCCTTTTTCAGCGAGACTGTCGGACAGTCGAAACAATATTTGCTCAAAATCTGGCAAACTGGCGCGACTGAAATGTTATGGGATTGTACTGCATGAAAATTGATATAATAACCTTATCTAAGAATCTCTTTCGTTTAAAAGCAGATGCAAGACTTTTGGTCAACATTGCTTGGGATTGATTAGTGGCTGTAGAGCAAAATAAAATTTCTTAGACTTTAAAAATTTTATGCAGGAGACGAGACTCAGTCGTACACTTACGTTTAATGACTTAAACTGTATCTTTTGTGTGATCATACATTTAACTATCCCAACGTGTAACTTTCCGAATATGAACAGTATGCCTATAATTATTTTCATATTTACAATAACCGGCCTCCACCAACAACCTCCTGTGCATTTTGTTCTTGCTAACGATTTTGTAGTTCGCAGATAAAGGAATTGTAGTATTTATTTCGGCAGCAAAAAACGAAAAATGAGACGGGAAGACTAATAAAGTTCCACAGCTAAGAAGCACGTAGTGTGAAAGACTTTGCGTGTGGAGCTTGCTGTTGCTTCCGCCACCTGAACTTTCAACATCAAAAATCGAACTCTACTGTAAGTTCTCTTTCACGGTGGACGCTGCATGCTGTCTGGCATGGCGCAGGCAGAAATTCGCATGACCTTTTCATTTTCTTCAGTCGCTGCTTCAGGTGGGATGACCCCAGACTGCAGATAAACGGATATCTGCACTTTAACCCACATTGGGTGCTAACCAAACCTTTACAAAAAAATTCTCATCTGCATTCTTGATGCCAATTTCTCACTCGTGGGCAGCTTTATGTGTGCCGCAGTCTCTTGATTTTAAATCCAGATAAATTTAGGTTTTTCCCGTTGAACTATCCAATCTGGAGGTGAATATGAAAAGGAATTAGAGCAGACCAACTCAGCAGTTCAAATTATAGGTAGATGATACTTAACGAAGCATAAGACTACAGGTGCATGTGATGTGAGAGCGGATTCTGTGGGCAACAACGGTCAGACAGACAGTCAGCGTAAAACCCGCCGCATTACTTGTGTGCGGTCTCATCGCAAACAATTATGAAATAACAGACTTAATAAGTACAGTTAGGTGGGGGTTTTCCCTACGAACTTACAGACAGAACTCGGAGGTCGTGACCCATTCAAGTGAACAGCTCCCATAATTCTTTCCAGAGGTTTGATCAAAACCCACTGAATACCATTAAAGAGTTCAAAAACTGCTCTAAAACAGATAAAGCCACTCTGTACCTGATGTTCAGAAATGATAAAGTTGACTGAATGAAACGTTTAAAGTGCTCTACCGCAGACAGTCCGAAATTACCTAGCGTGCCCAATGAAGTGCAAAACATTGATAACGAGCCACGACCTTATGCGAAATTCCACCAAAAACACCAGTGCACTGTGCCAACAACATGAGATTGTAGTCCAGTTTTACAGTTCTTTGTTCGCTGATAAACACATTGTGGCGGCAGGTAAAGAACTTAAATATTCCCCGACTTTGTGAATTCGCTGGGCTCAGACTTAGCAAGATGACAAATGTTATATAGGGCCAAGCTCTGTGTATGGGTATGCGAGGACTTTAGAGTTTAAAGTTCACTGTTGTCACCATTACCTGAACTGTGAGCCTTATAAATCGATTAATTTGCACTCCAAATTACAAAAGATATCCAGAATTCCCCCACGGTATTGTCATCTCTAAAATGCAGCATCGCAAGTTCTTTATCATGTGCGTGGACCTAGCATGCTGTCTAAAATTATGCAGACAGAAATAAGCATGACCTCTTTAGTTAATTCAGTAACTTCTTTAATTGAATTCGCCCCAGACTGCACGCAAACGGACATCTGCACATTAGAACTCACTGCGTACTAAGTTACCGTTAACAGCGAAATTCCACATTTGTAGTATTGATGCGATTTTTTTCAATTTTGGACAGGTTTAAGTGTGTCGCAACCTCTCGCTCTAAATCTATATAATTTTGGGTTTTCCCTGCTGACCTAACCAATCCGCAGAAGTGCATAAAAGAGGAATTAGAATTGTCTAACACAACGTTAAAAACTATCCTTGGCTGATCCAAGCCAGAGGTAGCTGAAAGAAATGCGCATTCTAACATAATTCAACACGTGAAGTTTGCGTGGGAGTAGATTATGCGAACAACAAATGCCAGACAGACAGTAAACGAAAGACCCGCCGCATAATTTGTGTGCGGTCACATGGCGAACTATTATGGGATGGTAGACTTAATCAGTACAGTTTGACCGGGGTTTTCCCTACGAATTGACAGACAGAACTGGGAGGGCTTGGCCTATCCAAATGAAGCCCTCATATATTATTTTCATGGAGTTAGGTGAAAACCAACTTGATGCTATGCAAGTGTTAAAAAGTTCCTTTCGAACAAATAAGGCGACTTTGTAACATAATTGGAAAAAAACCTTGACTGAATGAGAAGTTCGAAGTACTCCACAGTGGACGGTCTGGTGCTAAATAGTCTGGCCGATGACGTTTACCGTACTGATCACGTGACGGTGTTTCTTGTGACATCTTCACAGATCTGTGCAGGTTTTACGGCACGAAGCTTCATTTAACCCGGCTTACGCCAACCCTGTTAACATGATTGCAGCAGCAGAATCAATCTTTAGTCAGACGGAGACAACGAAGGAGACTGAGAGCCTCATCCGACATCAGGTGTTGTCTCTTCTAATGGCCCACAGGCCGCAGGAAGTGCTGCCCAAGGTCGAACGTGATGAGCTTAGAGAACTCAAGGCCGACAAAAACCTGATCATCGTGCCAGCAGACAAGGGGCGCTCCACGGTTGTACTGTACGGGACAGACTACCTTCAAAAAGCCAAAGGTTTACTGGAGGACCGACAGTTCTACGTCCCATGTGCAACTAACCCTGTTGAAACGCTGACACGCGAAATCAATGCTACGTTGGCCTCGGAGAACTCAGATGCAATAACGCCGACCGACAGACGCAGGGCGAGACCCCAAGATACGGTTTTGGACAAATTCTATGGCCTCCCTAAGGTGCACAAAGACGGCGCTCCTCTCCAACCCATTGTGTCGATCAAAAGTACTCTAACGTACGGACTGGCTAAGTGGCTGTTCCGGCGTCTGAAGTTCCTGACCGCTGAGTCAGACACCACGGTCTCTTGGTCAGCAGAATTCCTGGAGAAACTCAAAGGGGTAAGCCTCCATCCAAATGAGGTCATGGTATCCTTTGATGTTACGTCCCCTTTTTAATTCTATTCCCCAGGACCTGGAGATCGGGACAATCGAGCTGATTCTACAAAGCAAATACGATGAAACGGCGAATCGTCTTGGACACGCCCAAGTCCTTCAACTCTTGAAGTTCTATCTCAGGACGTACTTCACGTTCGACGGGACAGTCTATGAACAGGTGAAGGGCACACCAATGGGTTAGCCTATTTCGGGATTCCTCGCCGGGGCGGTCCTGCAACGGTTAGAGTCGCTGGTCTTCCAACACCACAAACCGAAGTTCTGGGCTCGGTATGTGGATGATACCTTTGTCGTTATCGACCGGGATTAGCTGCTAATATTCAAGGAGCATCTGAATGCGGTATTCCCAAATATACAATTTACGATAGAGGGGGAGAAGTAGGAGAACAACCAGCTGGCCTTCCTGGATGTCCTCGTATGTCGCAAAGATTGTGTTGGCCTAAAGACCAAATTGTTCAGGAAAGCGACAAATATGATGCAAATACTGAACTTCAACCGCAACTACCCAATCAGCTACAAACGCAGTTGTGTAAGGATACTTTATCGGCATGTCGAAACGCACTTAGTAACTTATTCGATTGGAATCGTCCCAGACTTCAGTCAAACGCATAGGTACACACTAAAGCACACTGCGTGTTAAAGTAACCTTTACAGGAAAATTCCAAATTTGTTGACAATTTTTCAGTTATGGGGAGATCTAAGTATGTCACAACCTCTCGGTCTGTATCCATATAAATTGGGGTTTCCCTGCTGACCCAATCAATCCCAAGAAGTACATAAAGAGGAATAAGAATTAGCTAACAAAGCATTATAAATTATCCTCAACTGGTACAAATCAGACGTGGAGCGTAGAAATAAGTATTATAGCATAATTCAGAACGTGAAGGTTGCGTGGGTGTAGATTCGTCGAGCAGCAAAGCTCAGACAGACGGGCAACGAAATACCCGCCGCATAATTTGTATGCGGTCACATCGCGAACTATTATGCAGGGGTAGAATTTATTAATAAAGTTAGGTCGGGGTTTTCCCTATGAAATGACATGCAGAACTCGGAGGACGTGATCCCTTCAGATGAATTGCTCCTGTAATAAGTTCATGGGGTTAGGTGTGAAACAGCTTAATACCATCCAAGTATTCAAAAAGTTGCCTTTAATCTAATAAGACAACTTTGTAACATAATTGAGAAAAAAGGATGAATTCGACTAAATATAATGGTAGAGGGGCGTTCACCGGTCATTCAGATAACGGGCCGGTGGTGCAGTGGTTAGGCGTGTTGGACTTCTAACTAACAGGTCGCGAGTTCGAGCCCCTGATGTTCCACACTTTGAGGTTGGGTATGACTGGCTGACGGCAGCTAATAAGCCAGAAATGGCATTTTAGGTCTCCCTTGTCTTTATTGGTAATAACATTCTACTGAATATATTTTTCGAAGTACTTTATCGCGGACGGTCCCAAACTGCATTGTCTAACCGATGGACTTCAAGATATTCATCACGTGACAGGATTTCTTGTGAAATCTTCACATATCTGCGCAATTTGTTAGAGACTATCGTTTGTGCATGCGACCATAAAGAACTTCCTTCGAAAACCGACATCCTGATGTAACTGAATTATCACAGAAGTGTGCTGCATGATGATTAATTTTACAGCACTACTTAACTAGTTTTTTCGAAACAAAAACGCATTTCAGAATGAGTTAGCACACCTACTGTACTAATATTTGCCTATTTACAATAACCCGTTCCTAACACCAATATAGCCCGGTGAGCTGTTTTGCCTTCATTGGCGTGAACACAGCATGATGTCTAAAATGATGAAAACGGAAATTCACATGACCCCTCATTTGATTTAGTAACTTATTTGATTGTCATCGTCCCAGACTTCAGTCAAATACACAGGTGCACACTAGAGCACACTGCGTGTTAAATTAGCCTTTGCAGGAAACTTCCAGATTTGCAGTATTGATGCCAATTTTTCACTTATGGAGAGATTTAAATGTGCCACAACCTCTCGGTCTAAATCCATATAACTTTGGGTTTCCCAGCTGACTTAACCAATCCCAAGAATAACATAAAGAGAAATACGAATTAGCTAACACAACATTAGAAATTATTCTCAACAGGTACAAATCTGACGTGGCGGGTCGAAATGCGTATTATAGCATAATTCAGAACGTGAATGTCGCATGTGTGTAGAGTCTGCGAGCAACAAAGCTCAGCCAGACGGGCAACGACATTTCCGCCGCATAATGTGCATGCGGTCACATCGCGAACTATTATGCAGGGGCAGAATTAATTAATACAGTTGGGTCGGGGTTTTCCTTATGAAGTGACATGCAGAACTCGGAGGGCGTGACCCCTTCAAATGAATTGCTCCTATAATATTTTCATGGGGTTAGGTGAAAAACAACTTAATGCCACCCAATTGTTCAAAAAATTGCCTTTAATCTAATAAGGCATTATTGTAGCATAATTAAGAAAAAGGATGAATTTGCCTGAATATAATGGTAGAGGGGCGTACACCGATCGTTCGGCCGACGGGCCGGTGGCCCAGTGGTTATGTGTGTTGGACTTCTAACTAACAGGTCGCGAGTTCGAGCTCCTGGTGTTCCACACTTTGGGGTTGGGTATGACTGGCTTACGACAGCTAATAAGCCAGAAATGGCCATTCAGGTCTACCTGGTCTTTAGTGGTAGTAACATTCTACTGGATGTAATGTTTGAAAACCTTTATCGCGGACGGTCCGAAATTGCATAGTCTGACCGATGGAGTTCAAACTGTTGATCACGTGACACGATTTCTTGTAAAATCTTCACAGATCTGCGCAAGTTGCCCAAACCATGAGTTCCAGTTAAAAGTCAACTTTTCCACGAGTATACGCAACCGCTGGCGACTTGGGTCCTCAGTGCACTCCACAATGTTTGCCTCGCTGTTTTGCTGAATCCTTATTGAAGATGAATAAAACCTTATTGATTTTGTAAAAGGCAGTATTGTGGGGATTCAAGTGACCGGGACTTGACTATTTGTGGTCGATGCCGACAATTTAATGTAGAATGCAATTACAGACAGTCGGTATTTCCGAAAACCGCGTTGGGTCCATTTAACTAAGGACAGCAGATAACTTAGTCAATTCGAATATAATAGAGACTTTGCATTAATGCAAATATGGATACTTTTTTAATAAAAATCATGTATTTAACAATTTTTACTGCGTTCGAAACAACGGGCTGCTTTACGGTTAAGCAGTGCATCCGTCAACGTTCTTCACACTGATTTTTGGTTTACGAACCACGGCACACTATTAAATAATTCGTTTTTGAAATTATTATGCACGGCAATCGCGGCATTATTTTATGACTAGTCCCGAAATTTTAAGGAAAAATAAATGAAAGGCAGTCGCATTCATCGGAAGTACCACCCAATGCCTATTCTAAATACAAGCAGTAGAATTATTTAGAGAATTCGGATGTAATATGTGTTTGACAGCAACTCGACCACAGGGCGTTCAAGAAAAATAATCTCCAGTTCCATAAAGTATATCATGCGAAGTTGACAGTCAAAACATGAGGTTTAAAAGCCGTTTCCAAAATCTTGATAATGATTGAATCGATGACAACCAAGTTATTTGAAAAACTTCTCAATTCCCTTTTAAGTGATAAGTAACACTTTGAGCAGCAAAATTTCCAAATTACAAGTTTTCACCACGCTCCAGACAAAGGTGAATGCAAAGAGGCCGATGTTTCCGCTACTGCTTAACAAAGACACAGTATTTTCGACCACATTTATTGCGGCCAAGGGCTGGCGGTACCGGCGTTTCAGATATGGGTTCCATATATAAGTATAAATCTAACGGTCTCTTGAATTAGTTACCGTTTGATGTCCGGATATGACTGTTTACTAAAATTCCGCACTCTAACTGAACGTTTAAGTTGAATTCAGTCATATTCAGTAAAGGAACTCTGTAAGGCTTTTTTAGATATACATATCGTTCTACGATTAGCGCTGATAAAAAATGTCCTTACAAGAACTCATACGAACTTTTGCTAACTTTTGCTGCGACTTTAGGGTTTCATGTAAGTTACAATAGATATGCCAACCCATGAAATGTTAACCGCAATTCTGAAATGCATATTCTACTCGAAAAGATTTTCTAAGTACGGTTGTAATGTTAATTACCAAGCAGTAAAATCCAGAGATAATTCAGTTATTTTGGGACGCCAGCTTTTGAATGAACTTTTTTGCGACTGCATGAAACAGCTGCATTCTGTAAAATATGTTTACTTCTGTAGTATGCATTTTTCCTTGTTGCTTTTTATTTTCCTTAGAAGTTAACTAGGAGCTCGGATTAGTTCAGTATATTTATGGTTTATAGACTGAGACCAATTATTTTATGCATGAAGATTTGGGCCAAAATCCATCATCCACAGCGGATAACCGCGTAAAATTCATCAAGTCTCGACAGGCAGCTATTAGTATACGTAAATGTAAGGTGTTTCCATACTAATAGCGCAGGTTGTACCCAAAATCTCATACACGCGTGGTTCGACAGTATTCTGTCGCTGCATGACACAGCTGCGTGGGGTTTGATCATCAGTGGATCGCACAGAATTCTGCTGTTAGTATGGTATCTCCTTACCCTAAAAGTTTACTACTAGCTACCTATCAGCAGTTAATGAACATTACGCGGTTATCCACTGTGACTGATGGATCTCGGCCCAAATATTCATACATAAAACTTTGGTCTGAGCAAATAGACCTTAAATAAACTGATTTACTACATGGTCGCAGATGATGTCTAAGAAAATTTAAAAAGCAACGAATTCTAAACTGGAGTATCTGCCAGAAAGCAGACAGGGAATGCTGTGGGACACTCTGACGAGCCGAAACCCTGCAGCTATGTCATGTATGGACAGAAATTCGGCGAAATACGTGTGCATGGGCTTTTGGCTACAACCTGTGCTGTTAGAATGCTGTTAGTATGGAATCACCGTACCGCATTTATTTTCGATGCTCATATAAATTCCAAAATATTTCATGAAAAACATGCATAAAAGGATTCATTATTTCACTCATTCAGTTGAAAATATGTCTTCCATTTTTTTCTTTGAATGAATGCAATAATTCAGTTTAAAATGGTTTCTAATTATGAGAGGTTATGACCGCGAAATGTCCGTTCATAAAACATCGTGTCTCTGTATTTACTAATGTTGCTCGTAAGATCTACAATATGGCTCTATCTACAATTCTCCTGCGAAATGCTACAAACCCCATATGGTCTTCAACTAATGGCGTAAAGAAGGACATAAATTTCCGTTTACGGAACGTATGCAGCTTTTAATTTGGAAAACCTAAATGCAAGTGTAACGACAGGTCGGGTTCAAAATTATTTGGGAGTCAAAAAGGTTGTATAACCGACTTATACCCTTCCGTCGAGTATAAAATTGGAAGATGTAACCGCCTTAATCAATAAGTATAGTGAGTAAAAGAATAAAAAACATTTATTTATGCTCTCTAGGAAATATGTGTAGATTTATAAGGACAATAGAAAATTAATATAAAAAATGCTATGCTATTAAGCAGTCATTTTTTACAGAGTGAAATATTTTCAGGCAGCCTAAACGCAGTTCGTTCAAAAGCTGTCACCCAAAAGTCACTTACTTATATTTGGATTATACTGCACACACTATATTGAGCATTACAACTTCACCTGAGTAGGCCTTTCCAGTACATGACAAATTTAATAATTTCGGCTAAAAGTTCCTGAGTTATCTCATCTACTGTACATTATATCATCTCTGTTTTGCCCAACCTTCCGCGTCCACATTTCTTAACTATGTGAACTCCAATCTACACGTGATTAACAGTACAGGTTACATAATTAGAATATTCCAAAGGTTTTACCGTACTTCCAGAATTTTCAAACGTCATTTTAGTCCCTTTTCTAAAATTTCAGTTACTAATTGATTCGAAAACACTTGTCTCCTCCTGAGTGCTAGAGTGGAAACATTAACAAAAGATGAGTCCAGACTCCTAGCGAACAAATGTGTTGGCAATGCTGTCAAAACTCGTTCATCTGAAAAGTGCTTCGCTTGTGATAGCCTTTATTTGGCTACTGGAATCTTAACTTTATTTGTAGACTTCAATGTAACTTACATAAACATCTTGGTGTACGCAATAGTCATATGTTAGGCGCTTACCCTCACTTCCTGTATCCAATTATTTCTAAAATTATTATCCTATCGTTTATCTGGAGTTCGTATTCCAGAGCGCCGCACAGTGAACATGGCAAACCCGTTGTTGACAATGCGCTGCCGGAACCATCCGTTTGGGTTAGCACCTATCTTTGAAGTATGGCAAATACTTCGTCATGCGAAAACGGACCTACTTTTATTGTTCCAGTAGAGACGGTGTCTCGAGTTATATTTTCTGTATACTGGTACGTGTTTTCAAAAATAATTTCAATAATATTTTGGTGGGTTCGATGTATTTACTACCTTGAGTTGTATAATTTGCGCTTTATTATGCAAGGGGGTAAGATACAAACTCGCAAAAATACCTCTTGGATTTTAAAAAATGTTCCATTTATTCCATGTGCCCTTTGCGATTTAAATATACAATGAAGAAACCATCAATGTAATTATTCTTTCCCGCATCCTTGTGATTGTAGATGACAACCCTTTGTGTTTTATAATCCAAAGCGCGGAACCTTTGATGTTAGGGAGATTTTAGTTTTTTAAACAGATTTGCTTACAAGCTGTTCCTGCACCAGCATTTGATTTTAGCCAGCTACAAGCTGCATGAGGAAATAATGCACTGTTCTATGCTATCAGTAATGTGTCACGTAAACTTTAATAAATTTAGAAGGTGTGGGGACAGTGTTTATAATTCAAAGAGGACTTGCGATTGGGCATTTTATGGTCTTCCGTATCTCAAACTTGCAGATTATTTTCAAGCCAGTATGTACGCCGTGCCAGGGTGGGTATTTTAAGGAGGAGGTAAATTACTCGAAATTACCACAAAAAACATATTTCTGTGTATGTTTCCCATAAACTTTGTTTAAAGTTTCATGGACATCTGGCCTTGCTCGGGGAACCAGACTTCGCGGAGTGTAGCGACGTCCATTTGGTATCGCGCCATTTCTCGAGCAACTTGCACCGTCCTTTATTTTTGTCAGTTGTTCCAGGGATTATTTAAAAGGTGACGAACACTCCAGGCTGCCAGAGTGAGCAGACATACCCTACCGCTTTGGCGTATGGGACAGCAGGAAGGAGGATGGGGAAGAGAGAGTATTTTGTCCTGTGCATTAGTTCTGGTCGCAAGCTAAGCCGTCTGCAAGACACGGTCTGCGCGCCGATGTCGTGAACACAGCTTTGTTTAGGCCACCTTTTATAACCGCCTCCCCTCACGGGGAAAGCAGTGCTCTTCCCAAATAGAGCTGCTTTGCCGCAACGGATGGATACCTCTGTCAACTATGGGTGACGGGGTTTAATGAGGGAATGACCAATGGTCTGGGCCGCCTACGTGACCTCATACCGCCCTCACCGCCGGTTCGCTTCCTTTCTTAGCTGTCCTTATAAACACAGGAGACCTGACGGTAGCATCTGAACGTGTGTATATCGTGAGAAAATCCAGTCTGCATGACATTTGTTAAGATTTAAAGGATTTCATTTTGGAAGACAGATAATTACTCATGAAAAGTGTTTAAACTGAGGTGCGAACAACTGATTAGTGGGCTTGGACGAAACGTCGGCGTGAGACCCAATGAGTATTAAATTAATACTTGATATTCTGCTTTCTCTTGCCATGCAAAGGAAACGTTTCGGGAGCGACCCAGCACATTGCGGGTCCAATGCTAACATGCTAAACAAGGCCGTGAAAATTGATGCCGACTTAAGATGAACAAGCAGACAGACCTGGTGAATCCTATCTCCCGTCCAAATTGCCCTTTAAAATTACACAGGTCAGACTGAACGCATGCTCTGATCGTTCACACAAGAAGAACATATGCTAACTGTACGACAGGGGGACGAATTATCGCAAATGCCTGCCCAGACCTTCGAAACGGACCACTAATTTAACATTGCAGTCGCCAAAAGAACTGCCCACGCCGGAAACAAGACAGGCCGATAATCGATTGACGCCTGGGCCTCGCATGAGTACTCAATCAGCCCACACAACGATTTGGGCCGGTATACAGGGCCTTGCTCAATCATCTCCTCGTCCGCATACACTGATATTTCATTAACAAGGACCCCCTACCACTGTTGCCTGTTCTGATATTGTTTTTATCTCCGAAGATGGACTCCTGCATGTGTTCGAAAGTTCGAGATTAACACACGGTCGCGGCACCTTACCATCATTGCGCTTCCTTATTCACAATGACATTCGAAATTAGAACATTTGTTTCCATATTTTATTTATACGAAGTATAAAATCCGAGAGGCCTACTGGTCATTTCCTATATTAAAATAACAGGTCAATGTGCTTGCGGCATTGATTCTAGTTTAGAAGCGAGACCAGTTTGCACATGTGTATCACCACAAATAATGTGTGAGCTAATATTTTAAGAAACTATCAGCTGCTTTCCAGAAATGGTCTCTTAACCTACACCTCTTGAAATAGTTTATGTCTACTGTGCTGAATTAGTGCAGTCTTAGGGATTAAGGAAGAGTTGCCACCACCCTGAAGGGCTTGTCCCAAAGCACTCGTTCGTGAGGAGTTCGGCAAAAAATCATCGTCGCGGATAAAATGTGTATGAGGTTAAGTAGCCTGATCTCCGCAAGTACCTCTGGACCGAACATGTAACATCTTTCGGCTCACGTTAATTCTTAAAGTAGGAAAGCATGTTAGCTGTGGCCATTATGCAAGCAGTCCGTAGTCATTTGCAGGGGCAAATTGTGCACTATCTTTTAGGTGTTACAGCCGTCCATGAAACCAATATAGCAAGTGATAACACCCATGCCGAAATCCAGTATTCCACAGACAGTAAATACGACGTCACCATTGTTAAAATGACTTTTTTCATAGGATAACGATTTGGCATCTCTATTCATCGGTAAAATAAATTCCTTTTTATTCCGGTACGACCCTACAAAATCGCGTATGACGAATTATTACCATACGAGCTGTATTTTAAAAAAATTATGCTTGCTTTCCGAATCATACGAGCGACAAAGAAAAGACCACGTTATTTGTGATCTAATAGGTCTGGTTTTCCGTGAGTGGGTGTTTAGCAAATAGCAAAGATGAAATCTCGTTTTCAATTTCAAGCCTTTTATTATGGTAGTTGCACAAGCAGTGATTTTATATACTTTAATAGTAATGAAAATATTCGAAGATCCGATTTTACTCCTAGTCCCTTCTAACGCATCCGAAATTCCGAATCAATCATTTCATCAATATCCTCCGCTAAAAAGAGAGGGGTAAGTTGGAGTAAAATAATAAACTATTAGAGAAAACAGTTTTTCGGAGTTAAAACTAAACAACTTGCAGTGGGGAAAGAGATGCGATTTGAAGTTAAAGTTCCCCGAAAATTCATTTGTTTTCTGCCAAATGTGCGAATGAAAACAAATGAACAGAATATTTGAGTCGTATTGTCTACGTTCTTTATAAATTACTTTGTGCGATCTACTTTTCTAGGCTACAAAACTCTGCATGGATCCCTTTTCGGTGTCGGAGCAGATGACGTTTCTGTTTTTTTCAGAAACTCATTTTGAGGTAGTTATTGCTGCAACCTACGGCAGGGGGCTAGGTGAATGGAAATTGATGATTGCGAAAATACGTAGTAATATAAGTATCAAAACTCTGCGAGTATTTTGAAAGCAGACACCCATGTGAATTTAGTGTTGATAAAGTAAATATAAAAAGCGTTTTCTTGGTAAAACCTATACGTTATTCTGATTCCAGACCTTACGAGTTGGCGTTATATTTCAACTTCGTGCGCACAATACTTGCGCTAAACGATCATAACTTTGAATGTTTATACCGTGTCTACTTTCCACTTATTCCCTTCGTTGGATGCGTTCGTCCTTATTGTGCTACGACATAAATCCGTTCAGACTGGACGTTCTGCGAGGCATGTTTCTGGCATTTTCATCTGCCACTTCACATCGCTCATCCTTTCAGCCAATAAAGTATTCATTACATGTACTGGTTATTAGTTTTTCCAGAGGACGGTTGTTAATTTATCAATATCGGCATTTTGTAGTCAACGTATCGAAATATTATGTGTTATGGTGGTTTTCTAAGCATTTATCTGACATTAATGTATAATCATCTTGATTCTTTTGACAGCCTTCTATTCATCGACGCTTTTTCAGACAACCGAATTTGCCATGTTGCTTAGCCTTTAACTCTTAACGAACTTATGGATCACGTAGTAAAGTTAGCATGCAACGCTTCTGAACACTCCTTGACGAAGGATAAGGAAATCACTCGCCATCCTCCAGAAAAAGACATTACATGAGCTAACGCATTTATCGCGGTACAATGCGGTTCTGTTTCTAATTCATACTTCTGTTAGCCCAACATTACAAGTTGCATATGGATATAGTCAGGACGATGGGAAGTATGATAAGTTACGTATAAAATAAACGAACTCAGTACAACAACTGGTTCCACTGGCCAGACGAGTCATTTGCGGCAGACCTGCATACTTACCGCTGATAAGCATACAGTATTTAAATGCATGCACTGAAAGCATATACGTAAGGCCCAAGTCAATCTCAAAGGTATTATCAGTGCTTCCGGGAAGGACTGGTGTCCCAGTATGGATTTCCTTTTTTCGACCAATTTTCACGCTTTGGAGAGAGAGGGTGCCGTTGTTGAAATGTCTAAGAGTTGCTATGGCTTGTACATTTTGTCCATGGGAGCCAATGGTTGTGACGGCACGGTCGCCCTCCTATTAAACGGAAAGTGTACACAGCGTTTTCAGGATTATTGCACGAAGACAACTGGAGTTACCTCGATGTAAAAAAAGAAAGATGAAAGTTTGAGGAACATTCTTAGTTCGCAGTCGTTTTCACGTTCTCGTTGTAAGGTACGCTTTGATTTGTTTTTGATCGTTAGCCGTTGTCTGTGAATTTGATTCGTCAACACAGGGATAGTATATGACAAGGTGATCATTAAAAATTTAGTTGGACTGCGATTAAATGTATACTGTTGGTTGAGGAAGTTTAAATTTCACAAGAAATCTTTAAGACTGTATATGACAAAGTTACATATTTCGGAAATCACCTGACTTACATATCAAGAAATATGGCACGCTATGCGCATCGCAGTATGGTTTTTCACTATCCCAAACGCCTTCAATTTGCTCAGATTTGTTCAAAAACATTAGAGACGGTCAAACTCTGAGGGAATTTTTAAGGAATTGAAAGGACAGTAAATTTGAAGTTAATGAACGTGTAATTCATATCTGTTTTAGAATGCAACATGGCTTACCTCGCATGTAAACGAGCCGGCGACTGAAGCCACATTTAATACGCAGATTATTGTACGGGACTGTGTGGTTCCATCGTCCGCTGAGCAACTACCACTCTCTCCGAAGACCAGAGTTTTTATTTTGGACGAGCAGGTTGAATCAAATATCCAGGGAAATGTGCGGCTCATTCCGGTTGGTTGTAAGAGAATGTGTTGAGCGTTAACCGGTGACAGCGCGTTTACGGCTTCCGGACATGATCTACTGTCTAAAAACACACGTTCAATATGTAAAACACTGGGAAACACAGGTCATTTACTAGGATCTGGCTTGCATGTGAGTACAACTAGTGCGTATACATGCAGACTGAGGAATGTTAGAATCTGATGCATCTTTTAGACGCACAATACAAACGTAGGAATGTTAACCTTCGTGAGACTTGCTTAAATGCACTTGCTGATTACAGTTAATTGGCTGTTTTCTAGACAAACCATTCGCAGTAAGCAAAATGTGCTAAGTAGTCTCGCCTCCATAACCCCGCTCATTAACATTCAGAATCGCAAATGTATTGTATGCTTAGACTTTGAACGCATTGACCTGCTCGGGCGAAGTAATTTTCCACTTTTTCTGAAGGCTGAATAAATAGCCGAGCAAGCTTTAAGAAATGAGACATCTAATACAAGAGATAACACAGATTGCAATCTTCGAGGTAGGCAAACATCACTGAGGTTTTGTCCGATGTCTTGAATTCTATGCGCTCATTAATGGATTTGCCGCCATAGTGCGGTGATCACCTTGTCTTCCCGACCACTGCTTTCCTATGTTTGACGTCGTGCAACTGTGCTGGTCTTTCTGGTGTTGGAGTTTCTCCTCCGTTTCCGTGTTCGACCTCCCGTTACCCCAATATTGCGAAGAGTAAAACTTGCTAGTAGGGAAACGTTGAGAAATCATTTACTTCGATGCACGTGGGATTACTTCTACACCTCTGCCAAAATGTATTGTGTGAACGACGTGAAATATGGATTAGTTTTTTTGGTATGTAAGAATGCGTAGATTATATTGCGTGCAGAGCATTCAAAGCAAATCCACAGAGAGGTCACTTAGCCCCGCCTGATGGCACTTACCATCACAAACTGAAATGACAAATGTATAAATAACTATATGAAAGGGACTAGGTATAATCTCTTTTCTGCGTCCGGAAAGCCACATCTAGATCGATTAGTTGCGGTGGGTTTTCGTACCAGTTTAAGGCCGGGTTTAAAAGTATACGAATTAAACCTTTGCGATTACTGGAGTCTTCGGGGTACTTTAAAGTACACCGTGACAGCTACGTAAAACGCATTGGCGGTTTAAGTATTCTTGGTTCGTCTTCATATTGATTAAAGCTAATTTGGTTAAAGCCCCAAATTGAATTTTCTTCTCTTCTTCGATCACAGTGAACTGCATGATTCGGCTTTTGTGGGCATCTTCAATTCGAGCATCTGTGGCATGTTCGTATATAATGACGCTTAGCACGGTTCAGACGCATTGGAGAAAGAGGCATATCACAAACTGCTACGGCCTTACTAGAGGGGGGTCTAAGGCATGGCGACTAATAGAATAAGACAATTTCGTGTGCACAAAAGTACTGTACATACAAGTGCGGCTTCCCAAATGGTTTACCTGTTTGCGAAATTGGAGGTCTTTCTGGAGTACTTCGGTGAATGCAATGTCATATTCATTATTACGATAAAAATAGCGCCCTCCACACTAAAACCGAACTAGCAGAAAAATCAAATGTAAAATGTGTTTCTGGTGGATTTTATAGATGCAAATGGATGTGCATATGTAGGTAGGTTGTCTTAATAGCGGTATGGGATAAAGCGCCTAATTTGTTTTTTACACTGCCTGAATAAAGCAGTGTTTTGACTTGTGGGTTAAGCACGTAGACTATTCTAACACGTGGGTATCTAAACGCAAGGCATAAATATTCAACTATGGTAGAGGGGCGCTCGGGTTTTCCACACTTCGGGATTGGGTAAGACTGGCTGACGACGGCCATTCCAGTCTCCCTTGTCTTTGTTAGTTGTACCATTCTGCCTTTATTGTGCGTCACTCGTATCCTCGCGAAAATCCAACGAGCCTATTTTATGTTTTAAAACGCTTATAGCACAAACATATCGTGTACTTTTGAAATGGAAGACAGTTTACGGATGTGTAAGCCGAAGATCAGGCAAATATCGGGTCCAAGAGTTTTTGGCCTACCCATCCATTCGAACAGAAAACCTTCTGGCCTACAGAACCTGGATTAAAGGAATTTGCATTGCATTTGTCCTTGACTCAGTCAGTTTGTACTAAGATTTATACTCCGCAACCGAACCAATAATTGAGAATTTTTTTCGACGTATTTAGGACTTACTGTGACGTCTTCAGTCATTAAGTACAATGCAGAGGCGAACGCGTATTTAAGTCTTTGGGATTAATTAGGCATCCAAGATGCTAAGATTTGGCGGTTTTATATACAGTAGGTGGGTTAACTCACAGAATTTCAACTGAAATTCCCAAATAAAATTTTCGTTTCAAAAAGATTAACTAAACTGGGCTGTAAAACTAATCCTCATGCAGCAAAATTCTATAATGATTAATGATTAATTCTATAATGATTAATGATTAAGTAACCGCAGGATGCTGGCTTCCGAATGAAATTATTTACGACCGCATGCAAAAACTATACTCTGCAAAAAACAACAAGTTACGTAGGGCACAGTTTTCTCAAAGAGGGGTGCTCACCGACCACGGCTAATAAACCAGGAATGGCCATTCCAGTCTCCCTTGTCTTTGTCGATAATAACACGCAGCCTGTATAGTGCGGGGCTGTGCGGCTGCTGGTTGGACTCGAGAGTGAGCGAGCCCTAAGGCACAACGGAACAAAAGAGTTTCGGTAGAAGACGATCGGTGAGCACCCCCTCTACCATTATATATTCCCGATCACAACCGACAGGAGAACGGGCCCGTGGCTCGGTGGTAAGAGGCATTGGACTTCTAACTAACAGGTCGCGGGTTCGAGCCCCACGTGTTCCACACCTCGGGGTTGGGCATGACTGACTGAAGACGGCTAATAAGCCAGAGATGGCCATTCCAGTCTCCCTTGTCTTTGTCGGTAATACTAGTATGCCTATATCAAACTATCTGGCATATTAGCTGTAAACCCCTTCGATAACTTCCATTTTACAGTTTTTAATCTTTGCTATACTAATGACAGCGACATCAGGTAACGGTGTAGGGTCAGAGTTTGCAGTTAAGCGTAGTTACATATTCTTGCCACGCCTGTACAGAAATCGTAAATATGCATTGTGATGCTGCATTTGCCATGCAGATTTTGATCAGGAAGATCGTTATAAACTGTCAATTCCGACAGCCAAGAGCTTCCATACAGCATCATTATGCTTAGATTTCGATGAGCTGAATGGGTTACAGCGGAATATTTCTTTTGAATTAGAGGAATGATGGAGAGAAACGTTGAAATGTCCTAAGTAGCCTATTGTATCGAGTAAAGTGATATTTTAGACTCAGATTAGTTTGCTTTTCACGGTAAATCCACTGATTAGAAAGAGATAGATTACCTCAACTTTGCTCGATACGTACCAAAAATTCCCAATCGAAGTGACCTTAACTTAGAGGGGACTTTATTCTCGAGGTCGTGACCTTAAGCAAATAATTTACTTTCGCGAGCACCCTCTTAGCGAGCGTTGGCACATATTGCGCAAAAAGGAGACAGGAGTTAAAACGCATGAACCTAGAGCAGAAGTTCGGAAAGTTGAAACCCGAATACAAGGCGAACAAAAATGTGGTACACAATCTATCTTCCAGACAGTTAACTGAACAAGAACTGAGAGTGCTGAGTCGTGAAGCCAACTTTAATACGGCAGATGCCAAACCGGCTGAATTTATCGCCGCACTTGAAGCCATGTTGGTAAGAACAAACGCGACCGACGAGGCTAAACACACCGTACACCAGAAAGCCACCTCCCTACTGCTGACGAACAGACCCATCAATAATATGTCGCCCGCAGAAATAGAATCAATGAAGGAATTAAAAATGGACAAAGATATAATAGTGCTGCCAGCCGACAAAGGAAGAGCAACCGTCGTGATGAACCGCGCTGACTACAACGAAAAGGCACAAGCCCTCCTAGACGACCAACAGGCCTACAAGTCCACGCCTCCCTCGCGAGCCAAATCGATGATTGGTCAACTAACTGGACTCCTGAACCGACTCAAGCGAAACAGTGCTATATCGCTAGACGAATGGCGACAGATGAAACCAACGGACACGGCACTGGCCCGGTTTTATGGATTACCCAAAATCCACAAGCCCAATGTTCCCCTTCGACCGATCGTTGCTTTGAAAGGCAGCCCCACTTACAATCTATCCAAGTGGATGGCCCGAAAACTTAACTTTCTCCGAGAAGGCTCAAGGACCTCCATCAATTCGGCCTCCCAATTCCTGGCCGACATCCGAGGAAAAGTTGTCCGACCGGAGCAGATTATGGTGTCCTTTGACGTGGTTTCATTATTCACGTCCATCCCACCGGACCTGGCACGCGACGTTCTTCGCAAACGACTCGAAGATAATTACGACGAGACGAACAAACCCCTAAAAATTGACCACTTACTGCAACTGTTTGCTTTCTGCCAACAAACCTTCTTCACCTTCAATGGCAGAACATACGAGCAGATCAAAGGAACGCCGATGGGTTCGCCAATATCCAGCCTGGTTGCAGAACTAGTCCTGCAGGAACTGGAAAAAGTCGCCTTCGACCACTATGAACCTGCATTTTGGCGCCGGTACGTGGACGACACGTTCGTCATAATTGAAAGGAGCAGACTGGCCGACTTCCAAGACCTGCTCAACGGCATCTTCCCAGACATTCAGTTCACAAGGGAAGAAGAGCATGCCGAACAGCTGCCTTTCCTTGACGTTCTCATCACACGCACACCCAACGGCGAACTCAACACCACGGTGTACAGAAAGGCGACTAACACGACTCAGATTCTCAACTACCACAGTAACCACCCAATGGCGCATAAACGCAGCTGCGTTAGGACACTCTTCCAGAGGGTAAAAACGCACTTCAGTGAACCAGAGGGACGAGTACGAGAACTTCGGCATCTTCGGGACCAACTGACAAGGAATGGATACCCGAACAGCTTCGTCAGCCGCTGCCTCCGCACGCGCCCACGGCGAACAAACGGAGGAGAGCCGCCAACACTCTGGCACCCTCTGCCATATATAAAGAACGTATCCGAAGCGATGGAACGTATTGCTGGAGAGCTCGGCGTGGGTATCGCTCACCGCCCGACAGCGACCATGCGCAGCAAAATCATGCAAGTGAAGGATCGCCTAGACGTGGGTGAACAATCGGGCGTCGTCTATCAGATCCCATGTCGGGACTGCCCTCGCCACTACACAGGACAAACCGGACGACGACTTAGCTCACGAATAACGGAGCACAAACGCGCGGTCCGGAGAGGCGACCCGTTGTCTCAGATCGCCACTCACACCCTGGAGGAGGGCCACGAATTCAACTTTGCGAGCACGCGGATAGTGGCGCGGGCCAGCAATAAGACAGGACGTGAACTGTTAGAGGCCTGGGTGTCTGGCAACAACTCTATCAACAGGCACGTTGAAATACCCCCCTGCTATCACGCGCTCCGTTCCCGCGGCCAAGGGGCGAGACCCAATTTCCAGCCAAGGGTGCACGCAGTGACGCCGACGTGAGACGGCGTGGGACGCAACTTATCGAGAATACCACCCGCTGCACTCATATCTCCCCCCCCTTCATGGCGTGACTACAAAAACCGCTCATTTCATGTTGCCTTCTCACAGTCTCTGACGATGGCCTCCTGTACGAGACCGAAAGCTCAGACTAATAAACCCACTGTCCCAGAGATCGGATCTTCATCTTCTTTACAACAAGAACCTGGGATTCGCATATTCGCTTCCATCCGTGAAAATTTCGGGCGTAATGCGCTTCGCACAGCTCGCAGCTGAGAGACTATCTCAGCTTCGCACGAGACGTTTCAAAAATTCCCCCCTGAAGTGACCTTAGCTTAGAGAAAACTTTATTTTCAATGTCGTGAACTTAAGCAATTAATCTACTGCTGCGGATACCCCATTTTGTCGAGCGTTGGCACATATTGATGTCTGCTTAGTTTAATGAAAAACGCAGTGAGACCTCCCTGTGTGTTATTTCCACCACCTCAAATGGAATGTCCCCATACCAGATTTGTAGGGAAAAGCACACTTCTAAAGAAAACGAGCATTTTCACACTATATTATATTGATTTACAACGTGTACATCCGACTGGATCAAGCAATAAATTCCACCAAATCAATCCGCCAATATTGATCTCGACTATCTGGTCCGCGCCTGTTGGTCAGGCTGCCGCCAAGTAATGCATGACAAATTGAGTTAAAAGTGCATGCGAAATGCTTAAGAAAATAATTTCCAATTAGTACCTAACCGCTTCTGAATGTGTTATAGCAATTTTTATCATTCTTACATTTTCATCTTTACTCTCTCTCTTTCCCTAATCAAACCAAACTGAAACATCAAATGAGGATTAATAAAGCGTGACCGAGTTAACGAACCCAATCATCATTGAAGAAATGGATTTAAATGACGCTAGTGAAAACAGGTAACTGGCGAATATTTTAGACATGCCCCATGAAAGAAAATTAATTTAGCGAAAACGTGACTCAGCATATATTTAACCTAGGAGGTTTGCAGGACAATGAGCACGCTGCTTGAGTGCCAGAGCGTGGAACTTATATAGTCTGACTAACGTTGGACGCCGGTTCGAGGCTCAGATGCGGCAAAAGTAGATTTGAATAGGACCGGCTGCATTAGGTACAAAATGATCGTCAGGCTGTGCGGCTGCTGGTTGGGCTGGAGAGAGAGCCCTTAAGGCACAAGGGGACGAGTGAGTTCCGTATGAACGATCAGTGAGCGCACTCTACTATTATATATACATATTTACACACCCGCTGTACTGAGATCAGTTGTGTGAACAATAAGCCATAAAACCCCGTGCACAATAGCAAAGGGGAAATCATCCTTATTGACTTAACTAAGCAAATTCACTTTATCAACTTGGTCACTTATTCAACTTGAGCGAAAATGTATGTCAATAATGCATGTGTGAAATTTTCTCAAAAATGTTTTGGGGACACTGAGTTTGTTAGAACATGTAGCGTACCTATTGACCTCATTGTGGAAGCATGCCATCTGAAGGAGTCACGTTAATTTCCGCCGACATAATTTTAGACACAATGCTCTGCGCATTCCTGTAAGAGCAGGATCTGCAGCACTGTACAAGCAGAGGTGGTGATAAAGATGCCAGTGCTGCTTCGTTACCGTAATCAGGCTGAGATTTCTTTACCATTCTATCCATGTTCTTTACCTCAACAGACGCACCTATGTTAGCAGATTTCACAAATTTGTCTTAGTTAACCCTGGCGTATGACGCACGCAGAAATACCGCTGATGTTTCCCTTGGAGATCTCCGGGCTGTTGCACCGAACCACAATCCTACGCTGTCATCATGTTCTACATCGATAGAAAAGGAACAAAAATTGACGTCAACGTTATATGTCAGACATTCATCGACTGATTCGGCATAGAGACTCTAAATTAGAAAGTCTAGGCTACTAGAAATATATATTTGTAGATACAAAACAGAAAAAGACGACTAGGACATATTACAATAATTGCATATGCGTTTGCTGAATTTCCGTCTGCCGATCGGATAACGGAACATGCTGCTCCCGTTTTACCTGGGGGTCCCATCTGCGGTTAACGAGGCAGCCGTAGGAAAACTCCGAATACGTAATGATTTTTCAGGCAACACAGACACGTAAGACTGGAAGGAATATTTAAGGGATATATGTTCTGTATATATATGCAGAATGGCATTATATATAAATATGTATAAACTGTCGGCGATTTACTCGAGAGTCAATATGACGACGAGACCAATAAGCTTAAACGAGGACACCTTTATCCAGCTGCTCCATTTTTGCCTCAGGACCTATTTCACCTTTGAAGGAACGGTCTATGAACAAATCAAAGGAACTCCAATGGGTTCGCCGCTGTCTGGTTTCATTGCTGAGGCGGTCCTTCAAAAGTTAGAGACGCTGGTGTTCGCAACTCACAGACCCGTATTTTGGGCACGGTATGTGGACGATACCTTCGTCATCCTCAAGCGGGAGATGGTCTCCGAATTTCACACGATCCTGAACTCTGTTTTTCCGGACATTCAGTTCACAAGGGAGGCAGAAGTCAACAACCAGCTAGCGTTCCTAGACGTCCTGGTCCACCGCAAAGCCAACGGGAGCCTAAGAACGACGGTATACCGAAAGGCCACCAACACACGTCAGATCCTCAGTTACTACAGTAACCACCCGTTGTGCCATAAACGTAGCTGTGTGCGGACTCTTTACAAGAGGGCGGAAACTCACTGCAGCGAGGCAGCCGACAAAGTAGCCGAACTCCATTATCTTCGGCGGATGTTCATCTCCAACGGTTATCCTCGCAGTTTCATCGAACGCAGCAGGCAACCAAAGAAGGCTATAAGGCCAACGAGAGAACAACCCAAAGTGTGGCGGGCGCTACCGTATATTGAGAATGTATCCGAAGCAGTCGCTCGTCTCCTACAACTACTGGGGATCGGCGTCGCCCACAGACCTAAAGCGACAATAAGACGTCTCGTCATGGGACCCAAGATCCCTCTATCACGAGGCGAAACAGTAAATGTCGTCTACCGTGTCCAGTGCAGTTCCTGTGAGGTAAACTACGTTGGAGAGACCGGAAAACGTCTACAAACCCGCATGAGTGAGCACGCACGGGCAGTGAGAACGATGGACCAACTCCCACTGGTGGCGAAACATTGTGCAGCCTCTGGGCACACTTTCGCCTTCCAGAACGCCGAAATCCTAGGCCGAGGTACGGACCAGACAGCTAGGAAAACGCTCGACGCCTGATACACCGTACCAACCTCCATCAACCGCTGCACGATTCTCCCGGCGGCCTACCAGGCCCTACGAGTGCGGTTCAACCAATGGAATCAAAGGCAGGAAGTCAGCATCATAAGCCCAGGTGAACACAGTTCGCGCCCAAACACCGATGACGGGGGCGTGCAGGCCGATAAAAAAGAAACAGGTAACGGGCCAGCAGCCACCGAGTTGCACACGGGCAGAAACAAACGGGCGACAATTACGAGAAACGCGGGTCAGGCACAACAAATGCGGGCAATGCAGACGAGGTCAATGACCGTTGCCATCCGGACACAGCCCACCCGACGAGGAGACGCAGGAAGGGACCGACCAGCACGACAGCAATAAGCTCCTCCCCCCACAGCAGATCCTGCACGAATAGCAGTAGGAACGAAAACACTCCCGCATGCTCAGCACCCATAAATACTGTGAGGGGCCGTACAGTACCCACCTCCAACGATGGAAGTTTGTTTGCTTTTGAAACGTCAGGCTATTAAACCTATGGTTCCGAAGATCGCCTCTTCTTCTCATTTATCCCCGGGGACGCGCATTTTCGCTTTAATTGGCACACATAAATATATATATATATATATATATATATATATATATATATATGAAAAAGGAAGAGGTTCTTCGGAAAAAATCGAGTTGTACTCGTGAATTTTTGAATTGGTGACACAAACCCGTCGTCAGACGAAATGAAGAGAAAAGAGAGAATGAGACAGTCACACTAGACTAATAGACGAGACAGGACAAACATTGACGGACGAACCATTAGTGTGTGAGGAGGGATGCGGGTAGGGAGTCATGCTGGGTTCTGAGCCGGGAGGGTAGGGAGGGGGTGGGGGGGTTACCGTTACGGCTCCCCCCGTTGGAGGGGAGTGAGAGTGGTAGGTTGGCAGAACTGCGGGCGCCTGGATTAGCGGCTGCTGATGCGGCGTGGGGCTCGGCTTAGTAAGACGTGATCTTCTTTTCGTCTGACGACGGGTTGGTGTCACCAATTCGAAAATTCACGAGTACAACTCGATGTTTTCCGAAGAACCTCTTGCTTTTTCATTATATCGTTTTGGAATGCCTACCACTTCTACTCTACATATATATAAGGATAGGGGACGCTCACCGGTAGTTCATATGGAACTCACTCGTTCCGTTGTGCTTACGAGCTCTCTCTTGAGCCCAAACAGACGCCTCACAGCGGCACATGATATAGGCAGTATGGCATTACCGATAAAGTTAAGGAAAACTGGAATGACCATTTTTGGCATTTTAGCCGTTGTCAGCCAGTTATACCCAACCTCTAAAGTGTGAAACACTTAGAGCTCGATCCTGTAACCTGTTAGTTCGAAGTACAACGCCTCTAACCGCTGAGCCACGGGTCCGTTGTCCTGTCGATTTCGATCAGGAATATACCATAGTGGAGAGGAGCTCATCGACCGTTCTTACGTTCTTCTTCAATCGGTGACCGCTCACGCACCATCGTATATTCCCGATCGAAAACCGACAGGGAAAAGGGCCCGTGGCTCAGTGATTAGAGGCATTGGACTTCTAACTAACAGGTTGCGAGTTCGAGCCTCGGGTGTTCCACACTTTGGGGTTGCGTATGACTGGCTGACAACGGCTAATAAGCCAGAAATGGTCATTCTGGTCTCCGTTGTCTTTGTCGATAATACTATTTTGCCTATAAAAAACTGTCCGACATATTAAGAGTAAACCCCTTCGATTACTTACATTTAACATTTTTAATCTTTGCTACAAAAAAGACAGCGGCAGTAGAATACCGTATAGGGATAGAGTTTGCAGACAAAAGACTTGTATAGTTTCGTGACGCCTGTACATGAATCATAAACATGTATTGTGACGCTGCATTCGACATGCAGTTCTGCTATCAGGAGTGTCGTTGTAAACTGTCCATCCCGACAGACAAGAGCTTCCATAAAGCATCTGTATGTTCCGAATTCAATGATGTGAAGGGAATCAGCGGGATACTTCTTCTGAATTTGATAGAAAAATGTTGAAAGGGTTTTTACAGCTTATTTTATCGAGTGAAAAGATATTTTAGACTGAGACTAGTTTGCTCTTCACGTTAAATCCACTGATGAGAAGGACAGAGATTACCTCAACTTTGCTCGAGACGTATTAAAAATTCCCCCTGAAGTGACCTTAGCTTAGAGAAAACTTTATTTTCAATGTCGTGAACTTAAGCAATTAATCTACGGCTGCGGATACCCCATTTTGTCGAGCGTTTGCACATATTGATGTCTGCTTAGTTTCATGAAAAACGCAGTGAGACCTCCCTGTGTGTTATTTCCACCACCTCAAATGGAATGTCCCCATACCAGATTTGTAGGGAAAAGCACACTTCTAAAGAAAACGAGCATTTTTACACTATCTTATATTGATTTACAACGTGTACATGCGACTAAAATCAAGCAATAAATTCCACGAAAGCAATCCGCCAATATTGATCTCGACTATCTGGTCCGCGCCTGTTGGTCAGGCTGCCGCCTTGTAATGCATGACAAATTGAGTTAAAAGTGCATGCGAAATGCTTAAGAAAATAATTTCCAATTAGTACCTAACCGCTTCTGAATGTGTTATAGCAATTTTTATCATTCTTACATTTTCATCTTTACTCTCTCTCTTTCCCTAATCAAACCAAACTGAAACACCAAATGAGGATGAATAAAGCGTGGCCGATTCAACGAGCCCAATCATCATTGAAGAAATGGATTTAAATGGCGCTAGTAAAAACAGGTATTGTACCAAAATTTTACGCGCATGTGTTAAAGATTGAGCGAAATAAAGAAAACCAAAAACAGTTACGAATTAGTGTAGATTTGGTTCTGTTTAAGATAATTATGACTGTTGTTCGTTACCTGGTTTGGCTCAAAATGATTAGAGATAGCGCATGCAATTGTGCTATATTTTGCTTTCAACCAGTTATGTAGATTTGGTATGGAAAAACGGAACAATTTCATCGCCTACCTGTGAAGAGATAATCGATCAAAAATCTCCGTAACGATCAAGAATGTAATACTGCATCGCTTGTGACGCGAAAACCCATTTTCCCCCGAAAAAAGCACTGTAAATACGTCTTTGATAACATAGCCTGCAAAGGCTATCTCTACATTTTTCCTAGCACAACAACAATGTTACGAAAATAGTAAAAAAGATAAGTGGAGCAGTGAATTATTTATTTGAGATTACACAAGGATTGGATTAGTGTACCCGGGTGGGCGTCCATTTTTTTTAAAGGATGCGTCCAAATAGCGACGCACAACTGCCGTATCCACAGTTAACACCTGAAATTGGCAAAAGAAGAACATTCTGAATGTCGTCTATATGCAGACCACGTAGTAGCATATTTGGCTTGTTTTCCTATCTGAGATAACGGTGCATCTACTGCATAATTCATTTTACTCTTAATCATTGGATACCTGACTCAAGGCCAGTGCAAGGAAAATAAACAGGAATTGCGTTTTTCAGGCGTTCATAATAAACCTTTAAGTCTCTGAATTTGAATAGCCAATTTGGTTGCAAAAACCTTACTACAGAAACAGTCTGCTTTTAAAATTTCAACCCTACACTGAGTCATACGAAGGCAGAATTTGGTCTAAAGTCTTTGTATTATCGTCCACAAATTTAGCAGTCTTCTTAATTCCCTGATCGAACGTATGCGTACAGTACTTAAGAAACTAGTACGCATCAGTCCAACCGGCATTACAAATGTGAATGGCGCGCAACACGTTGAATAGAGTGACCGTGTCTATCAAAGGATTCTATCGTGATTTGCATAAAAACCATGAATATGACCCAGTAACTGGGACAGATGAGCCTATTGCGTTACAAATGTCCATCAGAATAAAAAAAACCAAAACAAAGTAAAGGAAACGCAGGGGATTTTCGGCCTACCAGTTAAAAAGCATGCTACTGATTGGCCGGCTACTGATGACCTTGAGACCACTAACTGCAGTCGAACTTCCTCTGACCAGCAGATGGCTGTCATACTATCGTACGCGGCGTACTAGTTGAGTATGAACCAAGTCGACGGCAACATACTAACGAATCTATAGGCACCGACTGACTGGATCCTCGGAGTGGGATACTGCACACAACTAGGAAGACGTGTAGGGACGAGACTTTCGGACGAACCAGTGTCGTTCTGACGCCATTCTAAAATGGGGAACGGCTCGGAACATGTTTTCTGTTTGCTAGCAGATGGAAGGCCGGCATTTCTTTTGGAAAAGAAGTTTGTTTCCGGGATAACTTATTACTTTTTAATGAGAAAATTGGGAAATATCGAGCGACTAAATTCCGGTGAACTTTTATGCTTACAGCAGGACTAAAATAAGTGCCAGCGCAAATTCTACACGTTTGACAGCATCGTGGAACGTCTCATATAAGAACAATAAAACATCAATGACAAGGTGGACGTTGATGTTGCTAAAGGTGTATATTATGGTACCACTACCCACAAAATAATTTTACAGGAAAAGACAGAAAAGATCGGAACGGTCATCGCTGACTTCCCAGCCATTTTTAACTGACCATATGCAAATCCAGATTTCGCTACCTTTGACGCCCAAAGCCACGTTCTTTTGGTAAGAAGCCCATCGGCTACCGAACACAGGCGTCCTCTAGCATAGCAAATGTACCGGATCAAAAACCACAATTTTTAGAGCATTGTACTACTAGCCAAATCAACGCGGCTTTCAGTGTCGGTAGTTGAGAAATTTGGACTTATGGCCAGAAATGACTGTCGAATGCACGCAGAAGTGTCTGGCTTTTTCAGTTTTGTTAGAACTAGATTTACATAACAGAACTTGTATCATAAGTGCACAGACATATCACAGGGATCAAAAAGACTTCACTGATGGAATGAAAGACACGAATTTAAAAACGAAATTAGGCTGCATTGGAATGGCCTTGACACAAATTGGGCTAATGTTTCCGAATATCTCACTTTATGCATATTGTAACATATTAAAGTCCCATGGCATCCCAGAGTTGAAATTGAGATCTTATCTGGGGTCTACTTGACATTTGGGAATGGGAATAATTTAGAAAGCCTCAAATAAAGCCTTGCATGAGCTGGCATACACTTAACATTATGCGTCACTTTATGGGTGCCTAGAGACTTAACGTATGAACAGCAATTTGAAAAACTGTTCGTACCGAGAAATAGCTTAAATGCAAGAAGCATAAAAAAGAGGAAATAAGAAACCATATTCTACAGTCATAATCGAAAAATATTAGGGGAAACAATTTGGATCATTAAATATACTCGAAAACCGGATGCTGTACTTACCATCGCTTATGTCACAACTATGTGAAGGGCGTCTGGAAAAAACGTGGGATAGGGCGCTGTCCTGCTCAAACTCCTCGTCTTTATTTTCGAACTGAACTTCGGCTCCGGTCCGTGGTTGCGTTCTGCGACCAATTTTTATGTCTGGGAGCAAGGTGAGGGTATTGTTTGCTTCGTATTTGAGCTGCAGGATGGCTTGCACATTGTCCGCCCTTCGACCATTCTGCCGGCCGAGATCGTCAGTCATCTATGGAATGCAGAATGCGGCCTGAGCAAGCTCTTTTTGCAATGAGAATGCATCTTCTTAAGCAAAGGCAAAACTAGTCACTTCTATTAAATACTGAAATTCCAACATGACAATTCATGTAGGATCCTTTGCAAGCTACGTATGTGAGTAATGTTCGGAAGTATGATTAATAAAAATATAATTGTAATGTTAAAAATTTGTCTCTGAGAAAGCTACCGAGTAACCCACGGCTGACTCGCCACAGGCGCAGTGGCGTACATTGTCTATTACAATAATCAACCCTTAGGTTTAAAAATATCTGACAGTCTCAAATGAAAAAATCATCGATGGCTCGGAAAAAATATTTTGATGTTTAATATGTCATATGCTGCAAGGTATTTTATCGCTTTGGATGGTCAGAAAATTTTTGCCTTCCAAATAAACGTCCGAAAGTAGCTTTGGCAACTACATATTTGACAGCCTTAAATGCTCTCAACGACGAAACATGAAACCTGTCTTGTTCCACTTGGTATATCTTACCCCACAATGATAGAGGGCGACTACTGAAGCCACGTCCAATTCGCAGGTTATTAAACCAAATGGATGCCTATTACTGGCAGCGGTGCAAACACCATTCTCTCCGAATTCTAGAAGCTCGACTTTGTACGTGCACCTCACATTTGTCTTCCTGTGGAAAGTTTGGAAAGTTGGAGGTGGGCGTGATAGAAGATGTTGTGCATTGAGCGGAGATAGGGCGTCCAGATATGACGGACATCGGTCGTCACCTATAACCATAAGGTTGGAGTGTTTGGAACATGGAAAATGAGTCAGTTACCGATGAAGAAGGCTGATGCGTACACATGCAATTGAAGAATTATTAATAGGTAGTACATCTTTTTGATGCGTGAAGTGGACTCAAGTGCTGCATACATTGCACTATTGACCTAAATATGCTCTTAAATGGAGATGATTGGTTGATGTCTAAACTGACAGACTGCACAGTCAGCAGCACACAGCAAGTCGCCTTCGTTTCAGCCGCCCTATCCAAGAAAATGGCTCCCTCCATAGCATATCAAACAAAATGAAGATATTGCTACAAATTTAGACAACACATTTGCATTAAACCCGCAAAAATTCATCGGTGAATAAATTAAATGGTTACTTACAATTTTTGTTCAGATTTCGTTGAAATGGTTTTATGAGTACATTGACATTTCAAGAGACTTTTCAAGTAGATACAAAGACAAAGTATTACTACCATCCCTAACAAACGTTTGCCTTCATAATTTGGATTAGGTATCTCACGCCCATATTTGCGTTCCAGGCTCCAATTTGGTACGGATTCGAAGAATACGTCCTAACGAGGACATATCCGAAGTTCTTTTAGCACATCGGGCATGAATGCTCTTCTAGTCGTTTATTTAACTAATCTTACGTGCAAGCGATAATGTAACATAAATTACTCATACTAAAATGCGACAGGACACAGAGAAAATTGGCAAGATGTTCATCTGACGTAATTTGCCAATTATAAGATACTTTTGGTAACAATCGGCTTCTCCATGGAAAAGAAAACAAAAGAGATGTTACTGTTACAAATCCAGATGACACGTTCGCATTACACCTGCAAAACTTCATCAGTGAAGAAAAAATGGTTATTTACAGTCTTTGTTTAGATTTCGATGCAGTTGCTTTAGGAGTACATTGACATTTCAAGTAGCTTTGCATGTAGATACAAAGCCAAAGTATTACTGCCATCCGTAACAAACCTTCACCCTCCGGATTTGGATTAGGTATTGCGCGCCCATATTTGCTCTCTAGGCCCCAATTTGTTACGGAATCGAAGAATACGTCGTAACGCGGACAAACACGAAGTTCTTCTAGAACATTAGCATAAGTGCTGTTCTGGCCATATATTAAAATAATTTTACGTGCAAGCGATAATGTCACACATATTACTCCTACTCTAAAGCAAAAGGACATATGCCAAAACGGCACGCCGTTCATCTAACATAGTCTGCTAAATATAAGATACATTTTGCCACCGTTATGAAAGTGAAAACATAAATAGCCTGAAACGCTTAAATAAGTTCCTTTCGAGCAGGTACTTGTGGTGATTTCCACTACCATTTAACAGCTAACATGGTAGTGATTTCACTGAAATGACCGTACTGAAATATAGAGCATTAAATGCCCTATATTCGGTAACTGGTTCTGTAGTGACTAAATTATTTTGTTTTGCACTCCATGCTGTTGTTCATGTAGACTCAACTAACCTCATTAGGATGTTTGGGCCATTTAGATTTAGCCCTTCTGAACAGGTTCAATTCCGTTGTAAGCATCGCATTGGAACTCATCATCGTAGGAATCTCTGTAGTTAAATGTAATATTCTGATCTTTTATCTTCCAGACACCATTGTACAGTGTTCCGGCGTGTAATTTTATTGCTCAGTAGAATTCAAATTCTGCAGGCTTAGAAAACGCAATTTACAGCCAGCAAACAGTCACTATGCGCTCAGTTTTTTTTAACTTGGTTTATTATGTCAGCCAAAAACTTCATACGTTGTTAGTAAATATTATTAATTGTTAAACTACTGGTTATTTGGGAGGAAACAAATGTAGTGTACGAACTATTTGATGAAATGTGTTTTTGATAGGCATGTTTAGTTCTGATATAGATTATGGCATTTATTATCGTGCTGCCTAATCCAGTCATGCCAAGACATTGTTCTTTAGACGGACTTTGTCCTCGCCGCCATCAAAAAGCACATTCGTCCATATATGCAAGCTGAAACGTTATTGCAATCAAATTAGTAGAGATCTGTACCAGGACGAGATAAAATCTTTCGAAAAATTCATAATGCGTTAGTATATATTTTTTACTGACTATGGATTTAGTAGATAAACGGACCGAAGCGCATTCAACATTCGGCATCCTGATGCGACGAATATTTCAGGTTTATAAAGATAAAAATTAATTTAACAGCCTTCCTTAGGCGATTCTTTCTGATAAGGACAAATTGGACAAAATTTAATGAAACAGATTACTGACCGTATGTGTTAAATGAACGTCGTATGGGCTTTCAGAAGTTTTTTTTCGGAGGAAAATGACACTGTCGTGTTTTCCTGTTTTATAAATGAAATAGTATCTTTTTGGTTGGTCATGCATTCAACTATCTTAACGTGAGGCCTTCTTAATATGAACCGCACACCTCCTAATTATTGCATATTTACTATAAATTGGTCATACTTATATTGTCCTCCAAAGTTTGTGATTCGATTTTTCACTCTCGAGCTTGCTGATAAACGACCTGTAGCAAAAAATGCGGCGGATAAGTCACAAAAGTGATATGGAAAAGTAGTTAAAAATAATTTCTTTCCTCCCCCTCCTTCTTTTCATCATCATCATCAACAACAACATTGTCAGCATAAGTGGAGTGCAGCACTTGCTCATACTAATGTTGTCCTCATAGGGGATTGGCAACAAAATTTTGTGACTCGATTCTTCACTTATCAGCTCGCTGAGAAACGAGTTGTAGTGATAAGTGCGACAGAATTAGTCATAAAAATGATATGGAGAAGCTGTAAAACGCCACATATTAATGCGTCTGCCGCGGTCAGCTTGAGCAAGGCGGCGCATTTGCATGCATGAGTCTAAGCAGTTAACAAGGTCATGTGAAGGGTTTCGAGGGCGTAGCTTACTGTTGCCCCAATGACCTGCTCCTTGAACTGCAGAAATCGGAAAAGTTATATTCTCCGTCACATTAGAGGACTGTAATTGCTTTCCTCCTCCTCCTCCTCCTCCTCCTCCTCCTCCTCCTCCTCCTCCTCCTCATCCTCCTCCTCCTCCTCATCATCATCATCATTATTACCAAAGTGCAGCAATTTAGTTTGTTTTTCATAGAGGTGAAGACAGCACGCTGTCTGACACGATGCCGATGGAAATCACCGTGACCTCTTCAGGTAATTCAGCCCCTGTTTTGTGATTGGAATGGCCCCAGACTGCGGTCAAACGGACATCTGCGCAGTGCTTTCCCTGTCATCTTTTTAACGTGAACTCTTCATTTAATATAGTAACTGTTTTAAACAAAATCGTCCCAAACTCCAGGTTAACGGATATCTGCTCATTAAAACACACTCAGTATTAACCTAAACAGTACACCAGCCTTTTGCATTTGCAGTGTTGATGCCATCGATTTACTCATGGGCAGCATTAGGTGTGCTGCAACATCACGGTCTGAATCCCCGTAACTTTAGATTTTCCCTGCTGGCCTAACCAATCTGGGGGAGGGCATAATGAGGAACTGGCATTGGCTTACACAACAGTCGAGATTATCCTGGATTGATCCAATCCAAGTAACTTAAATTCTTGGCCGAAGTAGAGTACCATTGGTGTTTTCAGTATTATTCCCTCTAAAGTGCAGCACATTAAGGTCGCTTTCACGGGCCTGGACGCGGTTTTCTGTCCGACATGATGCAAACAGACATTAATGGGAGCTCTGCATTTATTTTACCCAGAACTTCAAATGGATTTCCCAGACTGCAGTCAAAACTATAGCCTGAACCCTAAAACATCCTGAGATTTAGCCAAACCCCTACCAAGTAATGTCCCATTTGCGGCATTGATACCAGATACTGCCCCAGCGGCATCTTTGAGTGTATTGCAGACTCAGGGTTTTAATCCTTATAACTTTAAATTTCCCCTACCGAGCTAACCATTTTGAAGAAGTACACAATAACAATTAGAATTAGCTAACAAAACAGTCAAAATTATCCTTGGCTGATCAAATTAGATGTATTTGATAGAAGTACGTATTTCAACATAATTCTGCACGTGACTGTGGCGTGGGAGAAGATTCTGCGAGCGACAAATGCCAGACATAAAGTTCAACAAAAGACCCGCCGCATAGTTTTTGTGCGGTCACATCGTGATGAAATGTCTGAATTAATTAATTTGGTTGCGTGGGAGTTTTCCATATTAACCAACAAAAACAGAAATCTGAGGACTTAACCCATCCAAAGGAAGCGTTCCTATAGTGCTTTCAATGAAATTAGGTAAAATTTAAACCAACTGAATCCCATTTAAGAGGTTTTCCCAATTAACATATCCAGTCTAGCAGGCAACATTAAGAGGAAGTAGAGTTAGCTAACACAGAAGTTTGAATTATACTCGGCTGATCATAAGTGCATGATCGTGGTGTGAGAACGGATTCCGTGAGCAACAGTCAACAAAAACCCGCCGTATAACTTATGTGCAGTCACATCGCAAATGGCAGAATAACTTTATATACTTGGGTCGGGGTCTGCATACGAACAAACAAACGGAACCCGGAGAGCGTGACCCATTCAAATAAAGACCTCCTATGGTGCTTTTCAGAAGTAAAGTGGAGAGTTAAACCAAATGAATTCCATTCAAGAGGTTAAACATCTCATCCAAGCAAATTAAGCCGCATTGTGACTTAGTTGGAAAAAGGACAAAGTTGGCGTAACTGATAGAAACGCCTATTTTAACATGATTCTACACGTGAATGTGGCGTGGGAGTAGATACTGCGACCATCAAAGGTCAGACAGATAATCAACAAAAAAACCCTCCGCATAACTTATGTGCGTTCACATCGCGAAGGACAGAATTACTTCGTACATTTGGGTCGGGGGTTTCCATACGGACAAACAAATAGAACCCGGAGAGTGTGACCCATAGAAATGAAGACCTCCAACGAGGCTTTCCAGAGGTAAAGTGAAGGTTTAAACCAAACGAATGCCATTCAAGTGGTCAAGAAGTTTCGTTAAAGCAGCTCACGTCGCGTTGTAACTTAGTAATAAAAATGACAAATTTGGCGTAATTGGTAGAAGCACGTATTTTAAAATAATTCTAGGCGTAGATGTGGCGTGGGAGTAGATCATGCGTGCAACAAAGGCCAAGCATAGGGTCTGTAACCTCTCCGCATAATCTGTGTGAATTCACATCGAGAATAATTATAAAACGCCAAAATTAATTAACATCGTTGAATCGGGGTTTTCCCCACAAAGCGGTTAACAGAACCCGAAAGGCGTGAGTCATCCAAATAAAGCGCTCCTATAATGCGTATAATGGAAATTTAAACCAACTAAGTGTCGTTAAGAGGTCATAAAATTCATCAAGGCAACTTATACCAATTTTAATTGAGTTAAAAATAATAAAGCTTACTAAATGAAACTCTCCCAGTAAAAGGTAAGGATACAGGCATGACATAGGTATGACTGGCTGACGACGGCTAATAGGCCAGGAATGGCCATCCCAGTCTCCCTTGTCTTTATGGGTAGTACTATTCTGTATATGTGATGCGTCGCTGTGCAGCTGCTGGTTGGGCTCGAAAGAGTCCGGAAAGAATGAATTTCGTAAGAATGTTCGGTGAGCGTCCTTTAGTTTTGCATATTCCGATCGTAACCGACACAAAGGTCCCGTATTTTAATCCCAAGTTATCCACACATGGGGTTGGTTATGAATTGCTGATGTCGGCTAACAAGCCAGAAATGACCATTCCAGTCTCCCTTATCTTTGTTAGTATCACCTTACCTACCTTTCTATATACAAATATCGAGCGAATAATTTTAGGAATTATTCATTGAGGGACACAGAGTTAAGTATCCGGACATGACTTTTTAGGGTCGGACTCAAATTTTCGATGAACTTTCGAGTCGAAGACAATCAACAGCTATGGACTTAACTCCATGTCCTTCACTGAATAATTTTTCAAATTATTTTTTTGATTCTTTTCCAAACTTCATATACCAAAAAACAACATAGATGACTCTAGAGTATCCAAGGAGGAGCCGATCACCTCACAGCTGTGTCTCTCAGCGACAAAATATCGGCCGGAAGCGTATTTGGGTTTTTGGCTAGTATTTATATCGGGAGCACGGTATAAAACCTTTACCAGTAGCATTGATATTAATCGACAGACGGACTGAGTGATTCACGAACGAGTAAGTTGTGTCTTAGACCAGTACCCATCTGTGCGGAAAGTCAAGGCAGTTTTGATAGACCGGCGTGAACAGGTGTCGACACCACCAATGACGCTGTGTCTGACCAGCAAGAAATGCACGGCCGTACAATATCATGCCGCGAAGCATCCCGACGGAGGAAACATGGTCAGGTGCTGAGGAATAATGAAGCAAATACCAGGCAAGAATACCAAGAACGTGGTAACCGAATTTGACTCTTACTGAAGAGCTAACCTGATGTTTTCGTGTGTTCATGTAGCTCTCTCTTTCTGTCATCATTTTTCACATAATTATCGAACTTACTATAAAAAACTTGAATGAAAAATATTATCCTTTCAAAAGCCAACAGACTGGAAATGACAGACAACAGCACTCAGGAAAGAGACTCACAAATCTTCCTGAAAACCTGGAGCCCAGAAAAACCCATGAATTTTGGACCACACAACTTACGCAAAGGACTTCCCTGTAAAGTACGTGATTCTCAAGAACTTAAGCTCCTGAAGGAAGCAATGGAAATCCAAAAACATTCTGTGAATTCAACAGCAGCAATATAGGAAACACTGACCACCTTGCAATTTTTAAGGTCAAAAATAATCTAATTTTGAGCGACGGCCTTCAAAACAGCCCAGCATCTTTCGGAATTTCTCCCAAATAGTCTATACCGTGTAGCCACCCTTCCTTTCCTGCTCCTTACCACAGCTCGTCAAGGCATCGCTTGTAAGCAGTATCATTTGCACCACAGCTAGTTTTCATACAGTTAAATAGTTTGGTTTCGGTCAAATTATCTGAAACTGATGGGGTCCAAGATGTACACCTACTCCATCTAGCTAAATAATTAGCAGAACCAATTCATCTAGTCTACCGAAAATTGCTCGAAGCCGGCACACTTCCCTATAAATGGAAGTTGGCGAATGCCCTACCCATCCATTAGTGAGAATCATTACTATCTAACATCAAGAACCGGCCGGTAAGTCTTAAATGCCTTTCCTGAAAGGTGATGCAATGGATATTTAAAAAAAATCAGTTACGTCGCTCGATACATTTCGCTGTCATATCACATCATTTCACCACAAATTCTGTAAAATGAGGTCCTGCCTCATAAACCTGCTAACATCTCTCAAACATTGGTCACGGGCCTGTTAAATCTGGAGACCTAGAAGAGTCAGTTCTTCGGCCGTTCCTGTTCATTATCTACGAAAACGATCTGATACGGGAAGTGTTAGAGGACATAGCGCTCATTGCAGACGATCTTAAACTGTGGAGGTGAATTAATGATGAAAAATACGTCAAACTTCTACAAAAGGACGTAGGGAATATGCACACACCTAGCAAAAATGTTGCATAAAATTCAAAGTCAGAAATGTGTAGTAATGCACAGAGTATCCGCCAGACAAAGAATAAAAGCACCCTCGTGACAGTATCTCTCAGAAGCGCAACCATCTGTAATCGTAGATGTGCAAAAAGAGCTCGGTGTATTCATTAAAGATGACTTAAGTGCCACCACGCAGCGTTCTAGAGTCGTAGCGTGTGCAATGTCAATCGTGAATGCTGCACAGTAAATGCTTATCAACTTGAATAATGGTATCTTTGACATTGCATATGGGTTTTTGTGCGGTCGTACAAAGAATATGCTCTACAGACTTGGCTGCCGCACCTACGAAAGTATATAGATATTTTCGAAGTTCACAGCAACGTGCAACGAAGGCTGTTCATTAACGGAACACCGCCTGACCGCCTTGTAGCCTTATCCTTTCCACCTCCACGCAGAGGTGAACCTGTATTAGCGTTTATGTTGCTAAGAGGACTTGATATGGATGTCGATTCGGAAGCCCTTTTTGAAGTGACACCAAAACTAATCAAAGACGACAGCATTGACAGCTTAGAAATGAACTATGCCACACAATTTAGCGAGCCTTCTATTTTCGCAGTCATTCGCCAATGGCATTCTTTGACGTCGTTTGTTGTAAATGTGAGTGTAACTGTGGGTATGTTCGAGAGACATCTCTGCTATCACCTGTTAAAAGACAGTCCTAACTACCGAGCCGCGTCTGGCGGATTACAGAAATGACTAACAACATGCTACTGACATGATTTCAACAGATACTTTTGTGAACATCGACCATGACCCAGATGAAAATTTCACAGTGCGAATGTAGTAAACGTGTTTTTCGCCGTTATTTCGCAAACGCCACAACATTTTCAAATTTATGCTTCACCACTAGTTTTGCGGATTCTTCAGACTAAAACTGCAACTTTACTTCTTTTTATGCACTCCTGTGACGTTTAAATGGAGTTTTAAGGGCCTCCGTTATTTTCTCCAAATATTCTGACTGATATTAAGTGCACCTTCTGCCAAGTGGGAGCGGAGGGAGAAATAATGGATGGTGATAGTCTAACTTGAAAGTCGATTAACGGTCCCCTCCGGTTCGGCAACATTAGGAGGGAAATGACAAACTCTCATTATGAACGGAGTGACGTGATGTCATTTGTGTGGAACGGTATGCGGAGGGGGGACTTAGAATGTTCTACTTGAAAATGTTTGTCTCCTGTTACAAAAGAAATTGTAAATAAGCGCGTGATGGCACGCCCGCACTAAAAACTAAAGGGAGTAAAACGATTCGGAATATTTGCATACTGTGAAGCCTGTGCTGGATTGATTTCAGAGTGTTTTCCCATAACTGTCATTGAAACGCCTATTCCCCGGTCATCTTTTCTAGACCTACTAACCAAATTTGGGTTTGAAACGTTGCTTTGTGGTAACATATCCTTACTACTAGATTCCTTACTCCCCATGTTTACTGCAGTAGAGAGAATTGCCAATGAAATGACTGCAAATCAGGTGGTTTGCCCAAATTAATTACGCTGTCTTCATTTATGTTTAATGAATTAATAAGCCATTAAAAAATCGCCTTTCACAATCGAGGCCTGCCATTGCACCCCTCTCCAAATAAAAATGGTCATTTTACGTCAAAACTGATGTTTAGGTGTCTTAAGCGGCATTTATTTTGAAAGCCTTCTATTGTGAGAAGACGTCAATTTCAACAGGAAACATTTACAAATTTGACAGTCCATAGCGAGCTGTTGTATGCTAGGGCGTGATTAGTACACGAGGAAAAACTTGACTGAACAAATGATATTTCTGGATAAGTACGTCAGGCGTGACGAGATGTAGAGTTTAATGAACCTTGAAGGAAAATATCGGCGCTTGATGGTTTGTAAATATGAGGCATTCGTAACACCGGGTAACTTTTCGTGTGGCCATCAGTCCCTGAAAACCGCCCTCTGTGCTGATGTCGTTGCATAACCTCATCGACATAGAAAGAAGATTCAGTCAAAGGAACGAGAACATGAGTCGCCTAAGGTTTCGGATGCACGCTCGAAATCACCATCATCATCAGACACAATAACAAGGCAGTATAGCGGTCGCCCAAGATCTGCAGTATTGATAGCACCCAGCTGCTATGCCACTACATAACTATAGGAATTCGCCACTCGCCCATTTGTCATCGTGCGTAATGTTTCCATCATTTGTTTCTTGGTCGTCCAAATGCGGGCATGTAGCTGGAGGCTAAAGACAAAAGTCACTGCAAATGATTTAACAATTTGCGAACAAACATAACAAGGCTTTCTCGAAATGGTTGATATCATTCGTCTTGCACCATCATAGACCGAAATGTTGAGCCGCAGTTGCGTATGTGCTTGTCGTCAACAAATGCGACAGAACGCTGGCATCCCAGACCCTTCATCCTAGGAATTTGATTTTGCATCGAAAAAGGCTGAAATCAACCAAGCGGCATTATTCACCTTCCCTCATCAAAATGTCTCTGTTCGTCGGAAATTATTTAGTAACCTATAGGTTGGTGCTTTTGAAAGTGATAAACAGAACGCAAATTCTGTGAGATAAGGACGTGTTGAGACGCACTGCAATTAGCAGGACTCAAGGATTAACTGATTATGGTATTTTCGGTAGATTCGCAAAACGAATGACCGATGATGTTATTAATCGGTGCATCCAATTATAAAATTTCTAAGTGCTTATATTACCAACTGAACCCACTTACGAGTGATTTTGAAACTTCTGTTCAGACCTCTGTGGAGTTTCAAGAGGAATTGAGAGAAATCAAATTTTTTGCGGATGATATAATGGTCTCAATTGAAGTCGTTTCTTTATTCACATCCAAACCACTTGATTTCGCAAGGTAATGCACAGACGAACTCCTAAAATCCTATGACACTGATGTTCCCGCAGTTGCCGTAATTGAACTTGCTGTCGTTTATTTAGAAACAAATTTTTCGTTCGATCACCAATATTATCCGTAGCTTAAAAGCTCTTCACGGGGATCACCTATATTGGTTTTTCTCGCCGAAGTGACAATGCTGAAGTTGGGATCGGCAGCTCCTCCATAAGTTAACTCTAATTTGTGTGTACGACATGTGGACGACAAATTTTTTGTCGTTAAAAAGTAGCAACTGGAAATGCTTAACAACACCATCAACTCAGCCATTTCGGGAAGTAAATTCATGCTCGAAATAGCACTTGACGATACACATCAATTTCTCGATGTTCTCGTACAGCGTAAGACTGGCGAAACATTACACGGGTTCGTTTTCCGCAAAAAAACATATACGGAAATAATTCCACACTATGAGAGCAACAGCCTAATCTCTTACAAGCGGCGTACCGTCGAAACTCTGCGACATCGAGCAAAAATGCATTGCTCTTATAAAAAAAAGCTGCCACGTTGAGCTAAACTACCCGTATGAATTATTTTCCCTGATCAATTACACTAGAGATTTCGTTGATCGATCAACACATAGGAACTAGATGATTCCAATTAAGCGCCCAAAGTGAATGCTTGAGGAACTTTTCTTTACGTCAGGAATGTGTTTGAAATTGTTGAAATAGACTTAAAGAAACACCAAATCAACGTGGCACACAAGCCGACGACTACTTCAGGCACACAGCTTGTAATCCCTAAAGGTAGAGTCGGCTACATCGACAAAAAGTAGGTCGTCTATGAGATCCCATGAGATGCCTGTGATGCCGTATATTTTGGCCAAACAGGGAAATCTGCCTCTACACGCATCTGCAAACACCAACTGGTAGATAAGAGGCGAGACCACCTGCCTCAAGTATCCATGCACACCCTTGATACTAGGCACACCTGTGCATAAGACAAAACTCGCATGGTCGGAGTTTCTCTATCTAAAAAGGGTAAGAACTTATCGGAGCCATGCATGCCGATCAGTCGTGCATTAATAGGCACATTGAATTAGATGCCGCGTACAATAATCACCGGAAAAAGAGGAAGAGATGAAATCTTATCGATACAGACTGACGCACATGGCGGCCGCTTACGTGCTGAAGCACCAGATGAATATAAATTTTTAAGAATCTTTGAAAGGTTAATTGTTTTTTCACAAATTTACTTGTGTTTAACATGCCTTATTTAATTTCCGAGGAAAGTAATGCGCGAACTTGGAGGAAATCTTTCGAAGCTGGCCTTCTTAGGCACGCTTGATATGAATATTTGAGCTGAAATCCATCAGCTACTGCGGAATAACCGCTTAATATTCACAAACCGCCAACAGGCAGCCAGTTCTATAAATCTGTGCAATGCTTTACTATACTAACAGAGGTATTTGGTAAAATCCCAGACACGAGGAAAGAAAAAAAAGGCGAGCTGAAATTTGCGTTCATATACCAGAAAACACACGGGGAAATCTGGGGGACCCACTAGCGGGCCGAACCTCTCCCAGCTGAGTCAGGCAGCGGCATAAGATCGGCGAAACACGCGTGTCTGGGCTTTTAGCTAATACATGTGTTGTTAGTACGGTAAATATTTGCACAGATCATGTCTAACAACCACCTGGGGAATCGGGCATCGAAAGTTAACTTAAAAGGGCCTTCTAATTTTCCCAAAAAACGTATTTGCATTCAAATAGTAGGTCCTGGCATGCCGGTGTTTCATTTCAATTTCCGTGTATACCTGCACGTTGAGCTGACATAGTTGACAGAAACGAAACGAACATCAAACCAGACATGGATTAAATGCCTCTGCAACGCGTAGTTTATCCTTTCAGAACCTCCTTACTACTATAGTTGATATACGTACGCCTTGTCACGAAGCCTGATTACGTCTTCGTCCGATCAGCTTGAGAATCAACTTTATTTGACAGTCTAATTATTAAGTCTGCGTAACGTCTGGTAAATTTTTAAAGAGTTCATGTCGAAAGTAATATAGCCTCTCGTCCAAAGTGTTTAAACGGAAGTGCGTACGACTGACAGGTGGGCTTGTGCAACAAGCGTTAAATTTATACTCGATATTATGCCTTATCCTGCCATACATAAAGGACGTTTCAGAAGCTGCCGGGTGTATTGCTATGTGACTAGCTGTTGCAATTATCAACTGACCCAATTTCATTGTGCTCTGAAGGCTCATTAAGATTGAGACTGACTTAATCCCAGTGAGCGGTGGAGCGCAGTGCATCGGATTCCCCGCCTAAACTGCCCTTGTAATTTTACAAGTCAGAATGAAATCATGCGCGGATCGCGCACGCACGAACACACGCTAGCTGTGCGACGAGGCAAAGAATTATCGCAAATGACTGTTTACACCTTCGAAACAGACCACGAATGAAACTTTGCAGCCACAAAGATAAGTCCCCCATCCCCACCCGGAACCAAGGCAGGCAGAAAATCGATTGACGCCTGGGCCTCGGATGGGACCTCGGTCTGTCGACGAAGCGATTTGAAGCCGGCATACAGTGACTTGTGCAGTCATCCCCACGTGCGCATCACTAGTCATTGATTGGCAAACTGTCGTCTGTTCTGTTGCTGCTTATATCTCCTGCGAATGGACCCCTATACGAGTTCTGATGTTCAGGCAAATCAACACACGGCTCCGAAGCATTATCATTCTTGCGCTTTCATGCTCAAAAAGACACATGAAATTAAAACCTTCGTCTTCGTATCTTATTTATTTTTATTATCAAATTCAAGAGATCTACCGGACATTTCCTTTATTAAAGTGAATTCAGTTAATTTGTTTGCGGTTTCAACTCTTATTTATGCCAAGAATGTGTGTCAGGCACCATGTTTATCACTACGAATGAGGGGCAAACTAACATATCAAGCAACTCTGAACTGTTTTATAGAATTGGTATCCTTATCTCCATTTCTGGGTCAACTTACGTCTAATTGTTCGAAATAATACAGATCTCAGGAATAGGGAGGATTTACCATAATCTTAAATTGAATTGGTTAGAACCTCGGTTAGAACAAGTATCAATTCACACGCGCTTCCTTGCATGTGCTTAGAGCCCTGCATGCGCCCTCTTTATTACCTTAATCCAGCGAATGTCTGAGTAGGTTTGCTAATGACATTGTTCGGTGTGGTCGAGACTCCGTCGATTTCACTATAGTCCCCATGTACTGCGAAATGACACGCGGTTCCCTCTGTGGCCTTCCTGTTGGAATTTCACCCTCCTTAGTCTCTTGATCCAGCGATTGGCTGTGTCACTGGGAGAGTGTGTACACGCCACTACAGTCACGTGCGTGCATTGCAATTCGATGTCCCCGAAAATGTGTTCGAGACGCCTCGATTTCTATAAAATCTTCTCTAAATTTATCCCTCACAGTCCCTTATTTATCATCCCACGACGAAAACGCCCGTGACGAGCAAGCTATGCAGTGATTAAAGTAAGTCGATACATCTTGCACAACCTTAAAGCAATGCCTTCTATGATCAATTATCACGCCCCTCTTTGATGCCTAGGAAAGCATTCGTGCCATGTATTCGAATTTTGTACAAAAGCAACGCCCCGCCTTTGGCCTTCAAGTAATTTTTTTGTCTTTGTTAAGAAATTCTACTTAATTTCATAAGCTTCTGAATTGAAGTACCTGTTACACTTAAAGAATTTCCCATTTCTTCGGTGGAATTGTCCGTCTCTGGCACCGGGTTCCACAAGCCTCGCCTGCGCACAGCGTGATCAAATTTCAGCCAAAATATTCTCGAAATTCATGGATTTCTGTCATATCATCTCCGGGTTCATCCATCGTAACAGATAGTCATACAGCAAACGGAGAAATCGCCATCGTCGCATCGACCTACAGCAGTTTATGCCACGAGTACTTATAAGATACACTTATGATTCCCAGGAAACCACTCACATAATTTATTTCGACTTCACCCGGAAGTAGCCTAATGTTGTTAGCCTTCATTTCTTGTTACCATCTGAACGCTTAAGATTAAAAACATGCTTCGTTGAACAGTACTGATGAATGTACATATTTCTTTAAAAGAAGACGAAGGAACGATCACTGGGACGTAGATTTATTTGCCTGAGCTTTCGAACTCGAACTGGAGTTCATCATCAGAGACTGCTTGAGTGCTCACGCCTAGCTCTGACGCAATGCGCTCTGTAGCCTCGGACACATTGCTGCACTCAAGCAGTCTCTGATGATGAATTCCAGTTCGAGTTCGAAAGCTCAGGTAAATAAATTTGTGATTGCACTCTCCTTATTAGCTTGATCTAGCGAGTGACTGTGTCGTGGGGAGAGAGTGTACACGCCACCTTCGGTTACACCAAGCATGGGTTAACATGCGTTTCTTTGCATGTGCTTCGAGCTCTGCTTGCGTTTTCTTCGCTTTCCTAATCCACTGAGTGGATAAGATTGGTATTTTAACTAAAATTATTTTAGGAAGCTATCCATTTGGTATCAATCAAGTGAGGCTGAAAGACCTAGCCTTGCCGCTGGATTGACTGAATAGACATTCTCCTCCTAACAGTCACCCAGTTAAGAAAAATATTTCGTAAAAACGCTTCTCGAATATGACAGCCATATGATAAGCCGAATAGGCCGTTGGCGTTTTGGGTGCAGTTTATTCCTTTAACTTTCTTGTCATTTTTACCTCAATGTGTCCCAAAAGAGCACGACAAAACTCATACTTCCGAGTTCAAAATCAATTATGGGGCCAGTGAACCTGTGTGGAAACCGTGTTGTCAACTTTGTGCCGGCATAGTTGGGAGTGAAACAGATCTCCTCAACTGCCTACAATTTGCCATATGTGCGCATCTAAATGGAATCTGATGTAGGCGAACCAGTAGTACTATACATTACGTTAGCGTAAGAGGATACCACACTAGCAGCACAGGTACTATTTAAAAACCCAGACGCGTGAGCCTCGCCAATATTCTGCCGCTGCATGACACAGCTGCGAAGAGTTCGGGTCACCAATAGGTCCTCCAGCATCTCCGTGTTCTTTCTGGTAGATATTCCAGTTTAGAAATTGTTGCTTTTTAGTCTCCTCAGAAATTAACTGCTTATATAAAGCACATCTGTTAATAATAAGTTCTAATGTCGCAGACCAATATTTGACTTATGTGTTGCGAGTATGGTATCTTCTAACGTTTAAATATACTACTAGCTGCCTGTCGGTAGTTAATGAATATTACGCGGTTAACCCTCTGGGGTTGATTGACATCGGTCCACTTATTCATGCATCAAAGTTCGTTCTGCGCCAATGGACCTTAGTATAAACTGTCTAGCTGGAAATCATGCATCCATCTCGGTTATTTCATTAACTACGGATTTCGATTCACCGCATAACCACGGTTGAAGTACAATCGAAAATTGTTACCGCAACATGTGTCTGAGCTCGTTGAAAGACAAGCTGGGAGACGCCAAATACAAGTGGGGCGCAAATCCACGACTACTTAATGCATCCATCTTTCAGAACCCAAGATAGACTTGGCTATCTTTATAGGAAGGCACCTATAAGATCCCCTGCGATGCCCGCGATGCGGTATATTGTAGCCAAACGGACAACGACGCCCCTACACACATTCACGAGCAGTAACTGGCAGTTGAGGAGCGAGAACATCTGCCACAAGTGGTCATGCATAACCTAAGTACCGATCGCACATCCACCTCGGGCAAAAGCCACAGTGTTGACGTCTGCCGAGAGTTTCTCAAGGTCATACAATGAAGTGAGTCAAGCATCAATCATCATATTGAGGTAGATGCCATTTGCAAAACTCGCAGAGGAATCTTGCAGAGACGAGAACCAATCGATGCATAATGACGCACACGGCGGCCGCTTATTGGCAGAACCACCAAAAAGGTATCGATTTTTTGGCCGGTTTGAAATGCTAACTGCTTTTCGCAGATTTACTGAACGTCTAACGATGACCTGGGAATCGGCGTAGAAAATTTCTGCAAAGCGTTTTTCTCGGCACGAAGCTGTTGCAAGCGTGCAAGGCGGCATTTATTGGTGCCAACAAATTGCGCGAGAGCTCATCAGCTGCGTCCTGTCGCTTCATAACGTAATTAATGAGTGGGAAGAATACAGCGGTTTGAATTTGGCATTACCCAAGACCATGATCTTGGTGTTTTTGCATTGGCTTTCTGCATAATAGCCATGGTTATTATGCACTTCTATGATGCCCTCCTCCACCTCCTCCTTCACTGCCACAACGACGGCCACTCCGGCGTCTGTAGCGCACGACTTTACCACAGCCGCACCTGACACAACAACAGGCACAACCCCTGCAACCTCCATCAACAGATGTGAGAGCCCGGACTACATCTGCCCTCACTGCGATCGCACCTTCACTTCACGCATCGGCCTGGTCGGTCACTTGCGAATCCATCGCACAGAGACTGGCGAACCAGTGCCTGGAGCACCAACCTACACTCAACGCACTCGCCTCCACTGCCCACACTGCCCTCGCACCTTCACGCATCGCATGGGTCTA
>CACRXP010000031.1:1231789-1331172 GCA_902702965.1 Spirometra erinaceieuropaei | reverse complement strand
GGTATCACCTTCTCAACATATATCACTAGTCGCTGTGCGACTGCCTGCGAGGGTTTAAGTATGAGCCCCAAGGCACAACGGAACGAGCATGTTCCGTAACCTGATCGGTGAGCGCCCACTATCATAATATATATATATATATGAGAAAGTAAGACGATCACAGGAACCATGGTTTTATTGGCCTGACATTTCGAAAGCAGACAAGCTTACATCATCGGACGTGAATTGCGTGCGGTACATCATAATATTTAAGTTTTTTCATTCGTGCTGGCGTGCCACTGACTTCCATCGCGCTGCTTCACAAAGAATGGCGATTGTTGGCATGGTGGCATCGGCTCCGCCTCATTCTTTGTCGGGTGTGGGAAGGGGGGGCGGCGTCGGGATGACCGAGGCCATTGCTCTTGTTTGCATTGTTCGTTGGCGCCCTCCACTTATCTCGCCTCCCTGTCCCGTTCACACATGCCCGTAACCGTTTGGACAGTGGTTTTCCTACCAGTGTTGACGTCGGGCTGGGGAGTCCTGTCACTGTAGTGCGTTCTCCTCGAGTGCTCGCGTCTCTCTGTTTTCAGACCAGGACAGACGTTCTATACCTTTGAAGGGACAGTGTACGAGAAAATCAAAGGAACCGTTGACCAGTTTCTCCGCTGAAACTGTTCTTCAGAGTTTGGGGACGATGGTGTTCCCAACATACAAGACAAAATTTTGTGCGCGGTATGTGGACGACACTTTTGTCGTCCTCAAACGGAAAATGCTCTCGAAATTTCTCGTGCTTGCGAACTCTGTGCTTTGCGGTATTCAGTTCACCATGGAGACAGAGAACAACAATCAGATCGCGTTTCTAGACCTTCTGGTTCATCGCATGGTCAACGGGAGCCCAAAACGACGGTCTACAGGAAGGCCACTGACACTCGGAAGTCCTGTCCTGCCACAGAAATCACCCACTGTGTCACAAACGGATCTGTGTTCAATCTCTCTACAAGAGAGTTGACACGCACTGCAGTGAACCGACCGACAAAAAAGTCGGAGTCCATTAGAACCACTATAACCTCTAACCACTGAGCCACGGGCCCGTTGTGTTGGGTATGACTGCCTGGCCATTCCAGTCTCCCTTGTCTTTTTCGGTAATGTCATTCTGCCTATATCATGCGTCGCTGTGCGGCTGCTGGTTGGGCTCGAAAGAGAGCCCGTAAGACACAACGGGACGAGTGACTTCCGTATGAACGATCGGTGAGAGCCCCCTACCATTATATATATATATATATATATCAGCGAGGAGGGAAGACAGAGAATGCGGGTAGATTGATACAGCACTGTTTCGGGCTTATTCTGCCTTCATTCAGCCAAACATAACCCTGACCACCAGCAGCTGAGACCAGAAACACAAACATGCGCACAGACGCACCTGGCGCAGTCGGTCCACCACTGAGGCCTACCGGATGGGTCATAAGCACTTCATCGAACCGAAGTTCATCAGTGCCTCGCCACCTGTCATTCTCTGTCGCTGCAGATCGGGTATTTATCAATGAGGAATGCGCGCACACCGATCTATTGGCTTCACAAAGCAAACAAGCTCCGTATGTGTGGCAAAGGTCACGAACAGGCAACCAATCACCAGGCCGAAGTCGGTAATTCCATTCTGCCTATATATCATGCGCCGCTGTGCGGCTGCTGATTGGGCTCGAGAGAAAGCCCTTAAGGCACAACGGAACGAGTGAGTTCCGTATGAACGATCGGTGAGCGCCCCCCCCCCCCTAACATTGTATATTCCCGATCGAAAACCGACAGGGCAACGGGCTCGTGGCCCGATGGGTAGAGGCGTGGACTTCTAAACCAACAGGTCGCGAGTTCGAGGCTCGGGTGTTCCACACTTCGGGCTTGGTTATGGCTGGCTGACGACGGCTAATAAGCCAGAAATGGCCATTCCAGTCTCCCTTGTCTTTGTCGGTAATACCATTCTGCCTATATGAAAGGATGAATATTTTTATATATGTTTTCCATGAAATGTAATTGGACTTCGAGGGGCATCAAAAATCAAAGTGGAAAATTCATGTTACATAAGTAATCATTTTTTACAGTGTAATTTTTTCATGCAGCCGGAAGGAAGTTCATTCGAAAGGCGGAATCCTGACGTAACTGAAATTTTATAGAACTATGTTTCAGGCTGACTTGTTTCACAACCCTCTTTAATTAATCTTTTCGAAGAGAAAACGCATTTCGGAATTTCGGTCGACATTTCATGACTTAGCCCACCTACTGTATGATCGCAAAATATTGGTGTCAGCAAAGCATGAACAGGTCTCGCACATTAGATTAAACAATTCATAGGCGGTTGCAGGGTATGTTAACATGTTAGGTATATGGGATCGTTTCTGAAAATGGTGGTCATTTGGTATACCCCTCTCATCACATTTTTCAAATTTCTCTGCTGATCCCATCAAGTGCGCGTGCAGTTGCGCGACAATGAGATTGCCCAGACTCCTCCGTCTGCATTGGCGAATGCCTATGCATGGGCAGACTAAGCACGCATTTGTCAGACATGGTTCACCGAGAATCATTTCACATAGCCGGCTACAGTCTGAAAACGTGCCGACTCACACCCCGAGTCATTTTCCCTATGCGTCAGCTCAGTAAGCCAGCACGTCATGTTTCTATGGTCGAGCAAGCATTGCGTCATCAAGTCGTCTGAGACAAAGAAAGGGGGTGTACCCGGTAACTTTAAAGAGAAAAGAAGACACCTGCGTCAATCTGACATGACTAAACGGGCTAATCGTATGATGGGGACGTCGACAAATTTGCCGGCGTAACAAAAAAACCCACGTGACACCAGAACACCTAGCTTAACCACCAGTGGAATTGTTATACTAAAAATCGATGGGTGATGCAGTGAAATCAGAAGGACGTCGATAGCGATTGTACCACCGGATTCAGAAAGCCGTGTACAGCTTGCTTTAATTTTTGCGATACAGTTGAAACTACGGTTAATTTATTCGCTTGCAACTTCGGACGCCCAAAGCGCTTTTCTCGGTGACTTATTCCATCGTGGGTAAGCTTCTAGCTGGGTTGTATAATAAAATGCTGATGTCTTTAAATTTCACTTCCCAATGATACGATCGACGCTGTTAGAGAACAATACAGTAAGTGCATATTTGTTCGTCTAAAAGATCCTCTGGCCCATAAAATCGAGCATTACCTGCAGGCAAAAGTGTGCCCAAACTGGTTCAGATTCTCTGTTTAATGATTCAAAAAGCCAGGGACGAAGAACGCTCATCAAATACATAAAAGAACTTACGCGTAAGCTGAATTACATTTTGTTGTCCCTTGTTGCGGGGATATTAGCTCAAATTAATCCCACTGAACTAGGATATACTTACAAAACCTCGACCCTGCGTACTGCTTTATCATTTTAGATTGACAAAAAAGTGCGTGCGATTTTCGTGTTTTTAGTTTGAAGATAGCATCGGCATAGTAAATAGTTTGAAAAAAAAACAGAAAAATGGTAGGAAATAAACACCAGTTGTTTGGGCAACGTCGTGTTCTGAGAATCTCTATACTCACTGACTTTGGTTGTTTTTTGGGGAATCTAATGCGAGGCTTGCATTTCCCTAGGTGGTGTACATGAGACAAAGGAAACAGTTTTAAAAACAGTAAGATGGTAACAAATAAAGACCAGCTGTTTGTGTAACATCGTGATCTAAGAATCATCCTGTACAAATTGAATTGGGTTGCATGCTTTTCAAGACTTCAATGAGATGCTTCAAAGAATGATAATTCGCAGTCTCTTTTGGCTTTAACACCCAGTTAACGTGCGCGTTTAGAAACAAAAACAACCCTTTGTGAAACAGTTCAACGTTACATTGGTTTTTGTCGAATTTGTGTGACATTAACATGGTTGGCTTTGAGTGTTATAAAACAAATTCCCTTTTGACCAGGCATGCAAAAATTGTCAGTTAAGAATATCAAACGTAGTATTGTTTAAATTACTGTTCAACAGTCAATAAACTTGGTGCAAGACTATTTAGCTTGTGGTCGCGTATCATTGTGCCATCACTGATGTGGAGCTTTAGGCGCGTCGTTCCCCAGAAAAGTGGCAAATGTATAGGTGGTGGAAGCCGTTTTTTGGAAATTCTGAGGGTCTCCATTCAAAATGTTAAGTGCAGGCGTATTTTACACTTTTATTGTCACAAGTAAAATAAAATTGTTATTTCAGGCGCCGTCTTGCAAAAACGGGTAGCACTATCAAATCATTCACCTCCAAGGAAACAATTAATACATTCATGAAATGTTGACCAAATTCTGAAATGGGTTTTCTGTTCGAAAAGACTACTTCAGGAGGGTTGTCAGGTTACTTATCGCATTGCATTATACCAGCATATTCCGGTCACATCAGGATGCTGGTTTTTGAACGAGTCTCTAATCGACCGCCGGTATAAAGTAAATGTCATAAAGAAGTGACTGCATAAGACGTAGCAAATTACGTCTTCGTGAAACTTTATACATTGGCAAAAAGTACCTTTAAAAAGGTCTCCAATTATGGGATTGTCTAAGAGCGGGAAGTGTTTAATGATGTAGCACTGAATCAACACATTTATCAATGTTGCTTCCAAAATAGATAACAAGGTCCACAACCATTACAAAATTTCATGGGTCCTATATGTCCTTTTCACAACAAGCCATAGAAATATATGGTTTACTTTACATGAAAAGTATACAGCTTGTGGTTTGGAAACACTGACTGCAAGTTTAACGGTAGGTGGTGTTCAAAATTATTCGGAAATTGCGGAGGTTCATTAAAATCAGAAAGCACTCTTTCTCCAGGTATAACATTTGAAAAAGACTTAATTTCGTGTCAAAAGAGTAAAAAGGATATGTTTGCGCATGTCTTGAACAACATACCTATAAATTTATAAGAGTGTCGGAAACCATTAGAAAATTATTTAGGCTACATAGGTAGTCGTTTTCACGGAATGTATTCTTTTGCAGGCGGCCTATATGTAGCTCAAATTGGCAAAGTTGAGAGATCCAGGTTGATTATTTGAAGAAGAATAAGATGGGCCCTCCGGAACAGGTTTATTTAAATGCTGAAGTTTCAAAGAGCCTGGTCGGCTCTCCATTGTCAAAGCGTAAAATGCACTTTATCGATCAGGAATTTCAAGTGGCATGCTGTGTTAGTCAGCCTTCTTGCTGATCGATTTTTCTCTCCTCTCGCTGCCTCGGCCTCTCGGGAGATGGTTGACGGGTGTTCTGCCTGTGTGCTCCGTGAGTCACCACTCGGAGTTGATTGAATCTTTGTCGGGTGGTCGCTCTGGCGGTTCTTGTTCTTTCTCACCGAGTAAACTTGCCGTCGGGCAGTCTCCGTATGGCCTTCTTAAGTTCGGTATGGTTGTTTGGTCCTGAGCTCTACGATTGTGATGATGTAGGACTTTGTAAGCTGCAGTAAGGTTCAGATGCCTGTTAATGGAGTGGGCATCGGAGAAATGGTAAGATTGGGCCACGTGTTGACAGGGGAGGGATATTGCCGAGTCTAATGAGAGACGTGTTTGAATAGCTGAGGACAAGTCGTTGGGTTATGTTGCTCAAGTCATCAGAAAACGAAGGGCTAATGAGACCGTTTCAATTGCTGACAGTCGTATATCATTATATTGACTAGCCCTCTCCGGATACTCGATGGTTTAATATGAAGGCCGGAATTCCGTTGGTCATTGACGACTGTCGCGATTAGCCGCAAACAATGCTAATGGAACAAAAACAGGGCTAGTCGAGATCAATTAGTAAATCGTCGGAGACGGACAGATGACAGCATCTGGATATAGACCTACAAAGACAGCGGTCGGTTTAATTCCAAGCAGGCCTTTGGCAAGTGTCACAAATTTCTCAATCACGCGAAGGATTTATTTCCTCGTAAGTCATTTTACAAATGCAATAGGACACCCATTGCGCCAGATGTCGTTGTACATGAAGTTATTAATCTCAGTTGTAAAAGTAAACCCTTGCCAAATTCGTAATTTTTAATTAAACAACGGCTCCCAAAACAAGTATTAGTCGCTTGCACTTGCTGAGAAATTGTTCAAAGAACAGACAATAACGCGTTACCTAGGTTTGCCCAAACCAGGCATCACTGCTTCAAATTAAAGGACCCCGGCGAAAAAGAAAATAGAGGGGGGATGCAGCGGTTCATACGCTTTACATTTTCGGAAAAAGCATTTTAAAACAGCCTCAAAACCATAGACCGCCCGTTGACATTTTTCGAAAAAATATGGCATCACTTTTCGCGGGATGTAAGGTACGGATACTTAGGAGGAAGTCTTCAGTTAATAACGTGAACAATGTTAACATCTGAGTAGAGACTTTTAGGTAAGAAGTTTAACAAGTATTGCACACTAAACGATTCGAAAGTCAAGTCGTAACATAATCAATTGCCTTGAAAGCGGAATATCAAAACCTACTATGAGGTCCTTATGTTTTCATAGGAATTTGGATTCTGTAATAAGCCGCCAAACATAAACTCATGGTTTTTAAGTTTAATTGTAGTTATTTATAAAGAAGAAGGTGTTGCTAAAGCCTAATCTGGTGCCATAATATCCAACCCATGTACGCCGTCTTATCCCTAGCAGAGCTATAGTTTTTGAAAATTACAATGTCCTTTTAAGTAAAGGCTTTCGAAATATTCACTTATCTAAAAGCTGCCTTATCTTTTCCCCACACCCAAATTGACAAAGGTGAATCCTGTTGAAATATTGCGTTCCGATCGGCAACCCCATAGGAGCTAGATTTACCTACCCAGTCAATACTGTCTCGAAGTAAGTAATCCCTACAATGAACACCATGTGCGCCACTATTTACCCCTTCTCCGCATTTCGCGAAAGGCTTATCAGAAGGGACAATGTGGCAGGCACTTTCGCAGAAGTAAACAGCATGAAAAAAAACCGCGCTAATAATTGACACCATTTTTCTTTCCAAATAGTGCAGTAGTGCACGGGGGACCTCCAATTTAAATTCCACAGTACCAACCTCTGAAAGAACGACGTTTAGGCAGGAAGTACAATAAGTACTTCCGTGTATCCAAATATACTATCTCCAAAATGGCTAAGTTAAAGTAAGACTTCAATTTTTTGTAAAATCACCGTTTATTTCGTCAGCTCCAAAAAAAATTCCAGGTCTAACTTGTTGCACCATTTAACGATCTCAAAGTCAAAATTTGATTGTAAATTACGTGAACCTAACGCAAAACCATCATATTTGGTTCGACAGGTTTATTTTGAGAAATACCGTAATACATGAACCATACTCTCCCAGTTGTGAGTAAGTGCTTCTAATACCTGATGTACAATTATGCTTCGGGAATATAACGGAGACACTATGCATCCTAGTCCCCTGTCGTTATTATAGAGATAATCAAGATCGTACAGATCTGTCGATTGGTGATTAGTACCCTTAGTCATGCAGTGCACTCGAAAACCATCGACCCATAATCTGCCGTTTTGGCATTTTTCAGTCAAGCCTTCACAATAGGAATCTGGTGGCATGTTTTTTTATAAAATGACTTAATGCTGACAGCATCGCAACTATAAAAAGCAAACATTCGGTAGGTCAGAAGAGAGGCTGCACCGCGGTATCTTTCCACCACGCCTATCAATAATGCAGGGAGATTGTCTAGTGAAGGAGGTACAGGCATTTTTTATAACCAAATTTGCTTTAAAACTCAGGCGAAGAAAAGATAATTCGATCTGGGTGGCAAGAATGTTGAAGTCCACACTGTGAGGGAGAAAATGAGAGGACACCTCCAACGACAGCAGATGACTAATGCGTGCTCATGTTGTCAGATGCAATACCAGCTGTCAAGGGCAGAGGATCTCGCCCGTGGAAATGTGTCAAACCAACGTTATTTAATGACCTGCATGTGCTTATATTTTTAAGCTTGCTGCTTTGCATACGCCGAGGATTTGGGAGTTGCAGCTGTTACAAAGACGGGGGCTACCAATCGATCTGATCCCTTGTCCCTGTTTGAACCTACACACTTGACAACGACCAGTGTTTCGATAACTACGCCGTTTAAGTCACTTTCAGGACGAGTACAAAATGCAGGGGCCATCATCCCTTGTGGTTTGCCCTTTCGGCGGAAGATACGACTAGTCTCATGAAAAACTGGTGTCTTCAACGATAGCCCGCGTGGACAGATAATTGGTCGTCCATACAAATCAGGAAGCGACGGTACAAACACTCAGGTCTAACTACCTGGGGCTTGTTAAAGGTTCACTCAACCCAATCCCTAGGAGCGCCATTTTTGGCTTTCTTCTCATAAACAGTGGGCATCCTCCTTCTCGTAACAAAAGATACATCTGATCCAATCCCCAAGGTCTGCTTTTTCACAGACCACTCATTCTAACCACGCTCCCAGTGACGCAGTCTAATGGCTCCATCCTCGCCCTATACCATGGTGAACAATTTACAGATTTCCTACCGGCCACCCTCTTATGTGAAAATTTCGCTCTCCATTCTCATTTCGGTAGAAACCAGCTCGCTCAACGTTTCTACTATCATGTAATATGCATTTATTATACGTGAAATGCCGATTTACGATAAAGAAATATGACTACGAGAGGTAAGGCAGTCGATGGTTCATCCGCAGTGTAAAGGCCTAAAAACACCTTACTTAAGGCAAGCGTATACTTTCCAAGCAATGTCCGATGATATCGAAGTGCATTTGCTGGCAATAAACGGTGTATCAAATCGACAATTTGCTGGGAACCTTCACCGTTTTGTACCCTAGAATGTTCTTATTAGGGTCCATAATTTGGAAATCAACTGGAAATCTCGAAAAACACACCCTAAAGTAATTTTTGATTCTTTCGCTTTATTTTCCTGCTCCAAATTTTAAACGCATTTCAATTAACACATTTCATTACTTCACTGTACTGCACTCGTATTTGTCAGACCCGCTTGCACATATGGCTATGTGTGATGTGCCTTTACCATGTTTCTTAAGCAAACTGCTTACTGAACGTCCGTGTGTCTGGCCTGAGCAGTATCCCATACTCACTACTGCGAATAACACACTGCTTTGACGGTTCAATTTTTATTGCCCAACCTTCAAGTGTATGTTCAGATATCACAATTGTTTGCAAATTTATGAAGCACGTTTAGGATTTTGTGTTTTTACCGCGGTTTTTAAAAGGCCAGAACACCTCCACTATAAATATATTTAAAAAAAATACTTTTAGTAATCCACACTTGTTGACTTCTTTATGAGGACAGTCCTTCTATCAACCAGCTGAGGCCCTAAACGGGTGAAGGATTTTGCTCAGGTGGTCTAGCACGGTGTTTTCTGAATTTCGATTTTCGTGCGTGGTTATGGCACTCAGCATCGGCGTATCAGCAAAGTCACCTCGTGACCCTCCACGCAGCAATAGATTTTGTGTGTTGTGTTCAGCAGACGCTTGTAGTTTGACCGCCAGTTTTCAGGCTAGGTCATCTGTCGCCTTGGGCGTTGTTGGCGCGTGACAGCACGCAAAGCCCAGTCTTTGTGTGATTTCAGTTAGTAAAATGTATTATTCTGGTCAAACTTGAATCAACCCCTTCTATTCCTCTTACAGCTGTAGAGATGCGTAGTGTCTGGGGTTTCCTCATGTGTGCTCATTGTCAACCTGGCCTCACTGGCAGCCTTCCGGCCAAAACGTTCTCTTAGTATTACTAACGTTTTATTCGAAAAAGTTCGAAATTCTGATTAAATTATTTTATCTGACCGTCAACGAAAAGACAATTTGCCAGTAAGTTGGTTTAAAATGATATGTACTTAGGAAGATAAAATTCTTTGGGAAATAGTAACTTTATTGTGTAAGTTTTTGAAATTGGTTCCCCAGCCCGTATTCAGACAACGGGCGTGCAAGAACGATTAACTTCTTGACCGAGTTTGACAAGGGATTCTATGAGTGGTTACAGTCTCGAAAATTTACACAGTAAAGTTTACTATTTCCCAAAGAATTTTATCTCCCTAATTCTATCGCTTGGGATGCCTGTTTTTCAATGATATGTATGTATAGCAATGGGTTGATCGAGATTCCTTGCGTTTGTGTTATTTTAATCCGCGTCATAATTACTACCCGACAACGGGGCAGCGGACGCTTCATTATCCGGCGTTTTTGATTTGCCATTCTTTTCCGAAAAGAAGACTAATTGTGATCGCCTAAAAGTGTAAAAACAGGGCATTTTTGACCTAACAACTGTGACCTTATATGAAAGGCATGGGGATACCTCGGTTACAGAGGAGCGTACGAGCTAGCCATCGTTTGCTTTTATTTATGCATGCAAAAAAATCTGACATGCAACTCTGAAAATGATCAAATCTGGCCAAATTTCCTACCATGTAGCCATCCTGGAAACGCACTGCAAACTGATAGAACACAGCGATGAGCGAGGACGACGTTAAACAATTTTCCGGACTTTTAAAAGATGCAAGCAAAAGCACATGCGTTCTCTCGAATCGCCATCCAGTTTTATATCACAATAAGATAACATTCCTATGGTGTCCACAGTCTTTTAAATGTATGGGATGGTTTTCGAGAACGAAACATGATAGAAGAAGCCTACAGTCCCCTTTAAAGCACTTGATGTATTACTGGGCAAACTGTAGGATAGCGATCGCCTATGCTGCAAAACTGTCTTTATTCTTGTAACATGCCTACTTATTTCTTTTGAGTAGGAATGCTACGCTGGGTCCATGGAACTGGGATTCTGTAACAAGCGCAGTCAGTGTTAGGATTGAGAGTCACGGTTGCGGTTGGACTTATAGTTAGGCTGGGTTTATTGTTAAATTTAGGATTATGTTAAGAGTTATAGTTATGGTCAGGTTTAATGTTAGAGCTGTGATTGGGCTAGGGTTAGAGTTAAATTTTCCTTACTGCATACCGTCTTCCTCAGTCCTTTAATTTGATGTATGTGCTGACGGTTCGGATAAGCTTTTCCTATCGTTTACCGTCGTTCGCAATTCGGCTAACGAATATGCTCTTTTAAGATGGTTCTGTAGAGTTTGTTAACGTGCCGACATCAGTTTGAGTATGCGGACATTTCCGGGCCTACCTTGTTTCGCATGGCCTCCCACTATAATTCCTTTAGTATTTGCCAGGCATTTATAGGGCTGCCATTAATCATGCATGCTAATTTTACCGCCGGAAGCGTCAGGTTATCTGTCTCGCTGAATTTACCACCCCTCTTCTTACCTGCAAGCCCATGAGGTCCAATCAAAGTTGTTTGGCTTTCTTTTATTTGTTGGGGTTGACCTACCGAAACAATTACTGACCTCACCTTATGTTGTATAGACTTCCCAGGTTACCGGCTAATACGCAGTTATGGCGGATTACGAATGTCCGGAAATACCGTTTTGCCTACGTCCACATGATCAGCCGTACACCGTTAATTTTATTCAAATAAATAGCTTCCGCGTGAGTGTCAGTCGAACTGGCTATTCAATGGCTGGTATGATTACACGCTTAACTACCTAGTCATACACGCCCTCCTCGGTGTTTGCGCTTAGAACCCGTGGGTTTACAGTGAGCCCTCTGACCTGTTCATAAGAGAATTTTCTCGACCGAGTGGCAGTGATGCTTTACTGCAAAGGTTAATTCCGGTACTAGGACGTCTGACCGTTTTGATTCCTGGATATCCTCGTCTGCCGCAAAGATTGTGGTGGCCCAAAAACCAAAGTGTTCAGTAAAGCGACAAATACGACGCAAGTGCTGAACTTCAATATCAACCACCCGAATAGTCACAAACGCAGTTGCGTAAGGGCGCTATACCGGCGCGTTCAGACGCACTGCAGTGAAATGAAAGACAAGGTTGCTGAATTACAATATCTTCGACGGGTAATGACAGCCAATGGTTACCCGCGCAACTTTGTCAACCAGTTCATACGAAAAGGACACCAGAGATCAAATCCAACCGGCCCCGAATTTTGGCGGGCTCTTCCGTACGTGAAGAACGTCTCGGGAGCCATCAGTCGTCTTCTCACTCCACCTGGATTTGGGGTTGCACACAGGCCGGAAGCAACCATTAGGCGCCAAGTCATGAGGCCAAAAGACCCGCTGCCACGGCAGGAAACGTCTGGAGTCGTTTACCGGATCTGGTGTAGTTGCGGACAAAGCAATTATGTCGGTGAGACGGGGAGATTACTCCGTACGCGAATTGCCGAGCACGCAGCAGCAATGAGGCGGGGAAACGCTAACTCTCAGGTGGCGGCACACTCGACGGAACCCGGCCATATTTTCACATTTCGAGAGGCTGAAATCCTCGCAAGGGGTGACAATCGCGTGAGCCGCGAGCTGCTCGAGTCATGGTTCTCAGGCCCGCAATCCATCAACAAGCGCAATGACCTCCCGGTACCATATTCCGAGCTGAGATTTTCCCTGGGCAGGGGAATCAGTCACGTGGGGAGGGCGCGGTCGAGCAATTATCCCAGTGACGGTGAGCCAATTTGCCAAGCACTCGTCACACCAGCATCCGGCACGGATGACGAAGTCACGGCAATTAACGACTCGGACTCGGATCGACAAGCCACCACCGCATCAATTACGACCCCAGCGATGATTGCTAGAGCTGTTAATTACAGTACGCATACGGTCCCACGGCAGCCACGTGCTATAAATACTGCACTCCTTGTGCTACCATCACCTTTATCTGCGAATGTCTCTGATGATGGATTCGAGGGAGAATCCGAAACGTCAGTTCAATAAATTTCTTGTTCCGGTGATCGCATCTTCGTCTTCCATACGCTTTCTTGGCTGCTAATCAGCTGATGGCCTTGCTTACGTGCCCACACGGGTTCTGATTACCCTAAGCCTCATGCGCTTGCCACCGGTTACTTCGATGGTTTGGTGCTGATTCGGATGTAGTGAACATTATCCAATTTTCCGTGCACGGGCTCGATTGTCTGTTTTGGTTTCTGATTCGTTTATGGCTTTCATACGACAGTCAAGGGGCATACTGTAGTGCGCCAACTTTTCTCGCTCTCCCACAACTTCATCCCTTTATATCTCTAACTGTGCCTATTTGGCGACGGCTCGCGTGATAATTGTTAGGGGGTGCCACCTCCGTTTGTTTTATATCCGCCTACCTCGTCCCTCCCAATACTCAGCCGCTACTTCCTGATGACGGCCTGTGGCATGCGTCCTCCATTCCTTTATTCAGTCACTGCGGCCTAACCAATCATATTGCTCTTCTGGCCTTCACACCGGTTGCCAGTAGCATGGATATCTTCGCCTGATCCCCTGCAGCAGAAGCTGCATCACTGCTTCCATGCGGCGTACAACTTCCTGATGCGCAGAATGCGAACTGCGTCTGTACGTCTTTGCTAATTCGGCGCAAAATTCCTAAATAGATCGGGAATTGCTACTCTTATGTTGACAAGCTTAGGTATGTTCTGTTCAGGTACACACTCAGTAACAGGAGGCAGTCGTGAGATAAGGTCTATTCTTCAGACTACGTAGGCCTGTCTTTCGTAAAGGGCTTCGGTTGTTACAATTAGTAAGATCCTAGTGGAGCAGTGAAGCCACCTACGTAGGCTAGCCCCACCATCTACCCGCAGCCATCACCGCAAACCTCGTCCTTACCAGCGCTTATAAATTTACGCTTTCAGGGATCGACATGCGTCCACGATTACACCTTGTTGGGTTACCGCAAGTACTTGCACGCACTAAATGTAATGGTGCCCAGACGTCACGACTAAATGATCGTCATATTTAGGTGTGCACATCAGCCAATCACTCATTATACTCCCCACACTGCATCTCGCGGCAGTTTCATGCCATTCTGTAGAAGACTGTTCGGCAACCGGTCGTTTCCTACTTTTCACTAGACAGCCAGCAAGGACGAGCGTCAGTGCGGACTGTCCATAACGAAACTTCTGCTAGGGCAGACTTTCCATCCCCTGCATATATAAATATATGGTAACCACTTTTCTAATGTTCATATTGTGGGTTTTGCTTTGAAGACTCCCGTTCAGATGTCGCGGTTGCAGCCTTCATCTCACTAAGGCAGAGACTGCGATATTTTGGAAGTAAAAAAATACCAGACGTTATCCAGTATGTACAAGGACATTGGGGCAGAACAGGGCTGTTGTTCGTTTTTCAAAGGCCTGCGGTAGGATGATTGCTCTCTACGGTTTTCATTCGTTTCCGTTTGCTATCTTAGAGTACGTTAACGAGCAATGGTAGGTTTTGTAACCTCACTTCGTAACCAGTGACCCAGGCTCGTGTAATAAGGTAATGGTGGTAAAAGATGTTTTGCGGGTGGAGCAGCACCGCGTAGGAAACGGGGCGAAATGCATACAATAACACTACGAAAATCAATATATTTCAGTTTAAATTCTTCTTCTACGCCTAGACATAGAGACAGAAGCGAGCGCGTTAACTGAAAAATGAACAATAGGCAATTGAATAATCCGCCGCCTCTAAAATTTGCTACAACCGAGAGACCAATTCAACGAGCAACCAATAGGAGAGAAGAACAGTAAGTGCCAAATATAGCAACCGTGAAAAGTTAAAACAAGGTGGCGCGATTCACATGAATATTAGAGAAACTATGGAAATACACCCTAATGAACAAGGAAAAAACCAACTAGCGTAAGTATGGGCGCCCGCTTGCATCTTTATAATAAGTCGACCGGCTACGTTAAACTAGAAATTTAAGGACAACCAGTGGTTGTGTGTAAAGCTTATGTACAATAATGAAATGCACTTATGGGCAGATTAGGTAATAATAGGTAATAATATAATATAATAATAATAGAATAATAGGTACTAACGGTTGTTCTTGTCCTTCTAAAATACAGAACTTCAGTCCCAGGTCGCAGACAAGTCAGACAATCGCAGCTTGCTTTTTTGATCAAAGCGGAGGAAACAACCGAAGCAATAAACTCGGCGAAGTTATTAGAATATTGCCAGACAAGATCACTGTTATCTAGCATAGCAAAATGCCAATGCGTTAGGCTGCAAACCGACAGGTATGTATTCTGATGCGGCCAATGTTAAAGGAGAAAGCTCTAAGGACTCCAATGACGGGTCAAATAATATGGGCCCACGTAGACGGGGTTCAATATCGTCTGCGGTTCAACCTAAACAGCGTAGGTTTGAAGCAAGCGTAAGAAACATTCCTGCCGCATATTCCGGTGCAACGACTTCCCGAATAGGGAACCTGAATGGCTCTTTCATAAACTCAATTCGATGGCCATTTTAAAGTAAATTTGTGTACATTAAGCTCAACCGAATTCCCCTGCCTTATTACTGGTTGTGAGAGAGACTACGCACAAGTTTACCTGAAGCAGTAAGTAAGCCATAGTGCACGCGTTTGACAACAGAAGCAGTTTGGGGATATTATGGAAGTTGAGTGTTTGTGTCCTAACCGAGCCAAAGTAAACCAAAACGCAACCGACCATCCTTACAGCATGCGTTGTATGGGGAGTACCGCGATGGCCAAAGAAACTGAAGTTAGTCTTTTCGAGGAGGTAAATAAGTCATAGCGTACACGTCTAACAACAGACATCGTTTGGAGATGTCGTGGAAGTTGAGCGGCTGTACTCCAACTGAGGCAAAGTACGCCAAAACGCAACTGAAGGTCCCTGCAGTACGCGTTCAGTTCACTTTATTTGTGGGAAAATAGGTGTGTACCTTTGGAATACCTATGCATTACACGCAGAGGAAGTATGTAAAACAAGTGGAAAGGGTGTAACATGAAAGAAGTACAAAAAACTGTACAGATTCACACAGTATTTCAGGCGTTAACAGTATTAGAAGGCATATGAACTCGGTTTGCTGATTAATACAGTAGATATTTGAAGCATACCTAAGCTACAGTCTGCAAGCATCTCGGTGGGCCGCAGTTCAGAAATTAAAGAATTACACACATAAAACTTACTTAAATACTGGTGGTAGTAGTAGTAGTAGTAATTGTAGTAGTAGTCGTAGTAGTCGTAGTAGTAGTAGTAGTAGTAGTAGTAGTAGTAGTAGCATTAGTAGTAGTAGTAGTATTATTATTATTATCGCATTAGACTGTTTACGCCGGCTATCAAGACGGCTGTGGTCAGGTGGCACTGTGATGCGCACTGCAATGCTGATCTAGTCTCCTTTTCAAAGTTTCTAGGGATCCAGACATAACAACATCCTCAGGCAAAGCATTCCAAGCTGAAACCACCCTGTTGGAAAAGAAGAACTTCCGTGTGTCTAGCCGGGCACCAATCACAGGTGATGACACATGGATGACCTCCCAGACTAGTCGTAGTCGTCAACTCGAAGAAGTCTCCTGACACGAGACAGCAGTCCTGATTGCGCAGGATTCGGAAAGCTGGTATAAGTTCCCCACGCATTTCGTAGGGTAGTGACTCCTGTCCAGTTACAAGTTTGGTTACCAACCGTTGTATGGTGAGTACCGACATGACACAAGAATGCACAGCAGCCATCCTTTGGAAGGAAACGGAATGCGGAGAGAGGGGAGCGAGAGTCGAAGGCTGCCCCGTGCCAGATAGTGTATCATATGGGGAGGACTCGTTTCACGTGCTCATATCAGTGTGCTAGGCAAACCGCAAGGGCTAGCTCCATGTAGCCATGATTTAAGTAACTTAATGACAGCCAACTTTTGTTGTCTACCGACTCAAACAGGGTTTTCTTCTGCGAAGTGTCCCACATGTCAGTTTGTTCATTTTTATTCCTTTCCCCGCTTTATCTGGCATGTCCTTCTACCAATTAATGTTTCATCTATGGGGAATTCTACACCAAGTCCTCCTAACTGCCATGATTCCTTTAAAAACGCTTTCGAACATACATTATGGCGTAAGCTGTACTATGTAACTGCTGCACTGCGGTTTATTCCATTTGAAGATTCACATTGCTTTACTCGTGCTCGTGATATGGAAGCTTGGCAACCTTTCATTATCTTACGGAACGTTGGCCAATTACTCTCCAATACGAATCTCGTTTGTAGTGCCCTTTGCGTCTGACAGTTCGACCGTCGATTTCGATGGTGTCCACTGCGTGCTACACACCAAGGTGCAGCAGGCACGGTGACTTGCGCGTGAATTAGTTTATCGTGATAGCCGACTTGCGCAGCATCTACCGCACCCTTTCCTTCCCACTCCCCACCTGGACCTAGTGTCAAGGCAGAGTCAAGAAGACCGGAGGCGTGGGAGGACGCAGCCCTTTTCGCCTAAACGACCACACATGAGCATATGCCCGGGGAGAAGATTGGATATGTAAGCCAGCTGAAAATAGGAAACACATAGGCTCCTATAATACGGGAAGGATATTAATACTACTTCTATCACTAAGGCAGATGGATATGGTAATTAACGAGATCTGCGGAGATCATTGAGAAAACCACTATTTCTGTCATATGTTTGTTTTAGTACTCCAGCAAGGTACCAAAACGGACTGCACAAGTTTAAGTATGTGTATTAGGGGGGAAAACAGGTAGTCCTAGGCAGCAATCAAGAACAAACGCAAAGATTGAGAACAACCAACGTTCTAACTTACTAAGCACTGAGGCCCTAAGGGTCAGTTGAATAATTACATCTGCAAAAAATTTGATAATTAAGTGAGAGTAGTAGTCATTTGATGGACTGGGGATTGATTCCTTAGGAAATCATGCCTGGATAATCAGCTTACTGTGTCGTATTTGGTGGATTCCAAACGTCGCAGTAAGCTGGGTGGGTAACTTAACCCAAATTCGATTAAACTCACAGATCACCGTGGGACCCAGCAGCTCAGGTGTCTGTTCTGGATTTGGATCCCACCGAGGGCGCCGAGTACTTCAAAATTTGGTCAAGTTTATTACTCATATTTTCCAAAAATACTACTTAATCCGGAGTTAGTGGTTAAAGAATACCGGTTTTGTTAGGGTTGTATGTGGCAGGCAAACTTCACTCTAACTCCAAACCCAGCCCTTTGTCTAATCCTAATCTTTAATGCCATCCTAACCTTAACCATGCACAGTTACGTTAAATCATATCCAGAAACGTGGCCCATGTGTAACATGACTACCCAAACCATGTATGCAAACATGTACAAATACCAATAACTGCGGTTTACGTATTTGACCGTCGTCTATCCGGCTGTGTGCTATCGCAGTACCTGATGGTTTGTTCCAAAAGACGAAGATGCAATCCCTGGATCAATAACTTTATTGACCTGACGTTTCCGACTCCCCCTCGAACGCATAATTAGAGACAGTCACAGATAAGGGTAATGGTGACACAAGTAGTGCAGTATTTATAGTACACGACTGCCGTCGAACCATATGCGTACCATAATTAACAGCTCTCGCAATCACCGCAAGGGATCGTAGTGAGAAATAGACGCTGAGAGAGACGACCACACACGCTCTTCCCTCTCCCACTGTCCCAGTAGATCAGTTATCCGATGCGATCATTGGACGCAGTGGTTGACAGTTCTAAACGGACCGTTTACGCGTGCCGCACACGACCTGGCTACCTGAACAGCAGCGGTTCCTGGGACAGAAGGGATCTCACCTGCGTGAGTGCCACAGAGGCCACATCAGCAATGACATCTTGAGCCTGACCCAGAACTCAGCATGTAGCAGCTCCAAGCAAAAGCATTGGAGGTCGGAGTTGTATCGTCAGTTAGCAACCTGCCAGCTGACGGCGCGTAGAGCGTCAGGATGGATTCAGGCGGGCCAGACTCATAATAATTAAGTGTCGTGGAGATCGGGTTCCCACTGTCGTTCTGACTCTCCTCCCCCATAGGTGAACCTGTCGATCGTTCAAGTCGGTCAATATACTAAGGCTATGATTGGACGGATTGACTGACAGGACTGAAACCACCTGCCTGCTAATGTCAAATGCCATTTGGCATCACGCACAGCACCAAGTTTTTACACGAAGGGGATGGGCTGGTCACATCTTACTTGTATTGGTGTGCTATATAGGCTACACGGAGTAGGAGCCGAAGAAAATGCTTCCCACTTTCGTGGGAGGTGCCGTATTCGTGCCTGTGGTGGATAATGCGTGATGGGCTCATGTGGGATCTATGGACTGTTGGTAATGGAGCTTATTCTGTTGTAGTTTAATGCAGGTTTACATGGAAATGCATGCGACCGTGTGGTAGCTGAATAACGTGGTCACTGCGGGCAGCTGAGGCGAGAGCGGTGAGTGGGCATGTGTGTATTGGTGCACCTGGCACTGGTTCATGGGTCGCAGTGCGATCAGATCGCAAATGACCGACCAGGCCGCGGCGTAATGTGAAGGTGCGATCGATATGATAACAGGTTGGGATTGAGTCCGCATTTCTGGTGGAGGGAACAGTGATGGGGAGGGTGGTGGTCGACGTGGCGTCAGAAATTCCCTCACTAGTGGTGGGGGCGGGACGAGCGACAGTCATCGCCGCCGTCGTCAAGAGGTTGTAGCAAGAGTACTGGTGGTGGTGGTGGTGGTGGTGGTGGTGGTGGTGGTGGTGGTGGTGGACGGCGGAGGCGGTGAAACACCAGGAGTATGATCGCCTGCAGTAACGGTGGCCGCCGCCATGTTGGTTAGGGCAGGAGTGGCGATGGAGTCGTGAGTCGAAGACAATCACCTGCTGTGAAATAACCACGTACTGCCCATTCCACAAACAAGTAGTGCTACAAGTGGTATGAAATGTATGTACTAAAGGCATTATACCGTACTCCCGACACAGTACTAGCTAAAAGCCCAGACACGTGTTTCGCTGACATTCTGCCGCCGCGTGATTCAGCTGCGAAGGGTTCGGCTCCTCAGTGGGTCCCCCAGCGTCCTCTATGCGGTTTCTGGCATATGAACTCCTTACTTCTTATTTACACTTAATTAGGTTAATATGCAACGAATTCCGCAAACTTGGATTTCTTACATTTAATCGCTTCATCATTTGCTTTAGCAGACGTGCATTTTGTTCACCTAGAAAGTAAGTGTGGCCACTGCAGACGATCTCAGTGTGTTTGGCATTCCGCTAATTTCCAAACACTCCTTATTTCTGTTATATCCCTCAAGAAAATGACGCCATTTCTGTGAGGAATGACAGTTCGACCATCGGTTTCGATGATGTCCACCGTGTGACCCACAGTTGCAGCGGCAATGGGAGCAAGGACGGTGACTTACGCAGGGGTTTATAGTGCCGGTAGACTTGCGTAGCATCTACCTACACTCTCTCCTCCTCCCTCGCCCGAGCCCGATGTCAAGACAGAGTCAAGAAGACCGGAGAGGAGAGGGGCCGCAGATGGATGGCTCGGACGGATCCTCACCTTGGCGTTCCACCACACCCCCTGGTCTACACAACAAATAACCAGGATTTCAACCAATCAAAACAGAGATTTGGAGGCTGGCACGGCCGAAGCCGCACCTGGGCATGCCGCCAATGCCTGGCTCGGATCCCACACTGTGATGGGAGTGCCATAAATGCCACATTAAAAAGGAGCCATTGCAGCCTGACTCTCAGACCGCCTCCAGTCAAGGAGGAGGTCCAAGTTACCCCGTCAGTTGGCAACCTTCCAAGCCACGGCTTTTAGCGCACCGTGATAGCTTCAAGCGCGTCAGATTGATTATAGTGAGGAAAATGTGCTGAGTCGTCGACCTCACTCTCCCTTCCCACTCCCACACCCCATTCGCTGTCCGAGCCGGTCAGCAGACTGGAGTGGGGAATGGGCGCGGTGGCTGTCATGGTCGACTGACCATGACTGCGCGCGCCACGGCACGACCTGGCCCCCCATACACACAACACCAGGATTTCATACAACGGGGGTTGAACGGCGTGTCTCTCACTTGCATGAGAGGGCCGTGGAAGGTGCTGTTTCAGCCCGTTCCCCGCCCACCAGTCCACCACTACACACAACACACACACAACTCGACGAACTGCGTGAACCGAGAGCGGGCGTCAATCAGCAACCTTCCTATCCACGACGCTTGACGTGTCGGGATAGTCTCGGACTCAAGTCACCCGTGCAGCTGAAGCCGCATGGGGACCGAGTCGAGATGCGGACTTCCCACTTGCGTGGGCGGTGGCAGTTGGGTGCACGAGGTGTGTGAGTGTTGATTTCTGGTGGGGTGATGGTGGTGGTGGAGGAGGTAGGGAGTGAGTGAATGTGTGGTGTGGCCGGCGGTTGTCTACCGCAGGTCGTCGTGGATGCGCATGTGGCCGATGCGATGCCTAAAAGTGCGAGGGCAGTGTGGGCAGTTGAGACGAGCTTGGTGGGTGTAGGTTGGTGCTCCAGGCACTGGTTCGCCAGTCTCTGTGCGATGGATTCGCAAGTGACCGACCAGGCCGATGTGTGAGGTGAAGGTACGGTCGCAGTGAGGGCAGGTGTAGTCCTGATCCTCATCAGCAGTATCGGGAGAGGTGGGAGAGGTGGTGTCGGTTGTTGTGTTGGGGTTGGTGATGTGTGAGACGGCAGTCTGAACGGCCGCCGCTGGGGCAGTGTGGGAGGAGGAGGAGGAGGAGGAAAAGGAGGAGGAGGAGGAGGAGGAGGAGGAGGAGGACGACGACGACGACGACGACGACGAGGAGGACGAGGAGGACGAGGGCGAGGAGGATGGAAGTGGTGGTTTAGAAGAGTTATCAGAGTTAGTTGGCGGCAGAGAGGACGAGGAAGAGGCGGGCGGGGGGACGGTGGCTGGAGCAGTTCGAGAGGTACAGTTGATCCGAAGATGTCCAACAAGTCCGATTCGTGCCCGGAGTGTCCGTTGACAACGAGAACACGTTGGAAGCGGTTGTGCGGCGGCGTTGCTTACTGGGCGAAGTTGTGATTTGCGGGCTTCACGTTTCGCTTTGGCGGCAGCGATGCGGTTGGCTCCGTAGATCGCAGCGCCTGTCTTCACTGTCCTCCTCCAGGTCGGTCGATCGAGTGCGAGCTCCGCCCTGTTGGTGGGGTTGATTTGCAGGCATTTCAGGGAGGACTTCAGGGTATCCTTGTAACGGCGAATCTGGCCTCCCTGACGGCGAGACCCCGTCGCGACGTCTCCGTAGAAGAGTCGTTTGGGTAGTCACTCGTCGTCCATGCGCACCAGGTGGCCGCTCCAGCGCAGCTGAATTTGCCTCATTATGGCGTAGATGCTGAGGATTCCCGTCCGTTCCAGCACATCAGTGTCGGGGATTCGATCCTGCCAGTTCAGCCTCAGGATGCGACGAAGACAACTGAGGTGCAAGTGATTCAGACCACGTGCCTGCTTTGCGTACACCGTCCAAGTCTCCGCTCCATACAGTAGTGTCGGCAGGATGACGGCCTGTACATCTTCAGCTTCGTGCTCAGCTGAAGACCGTGGCGATTCCAAACTGTGCTTTGGAGGCGACCGAAGGCTTGACTGGCTTTCGAGATCCTGTTGGCGACTTCGTCGTCGATCTTGGTGTTGCGGGAGAGAGAACTGCCCAGGTACGGGAAGTTCTCCACCACCTGCAGTTGAGTCCCATTTACGTTGATTTGCGCCGCGTTGTCGGCTGTGACTGAGTTGGGTGGCGGTTGATGCATCACCACGGTCTTCTGCGTGTTAATGACCAGACCGAAGTTCTCGCAGGCGGCGGAGAACAGGTCCATGCTCCGTTGCATCTCCTCTTCCGAGGTGGTGTTCAGGGCGCAGTCGTCGGCGAAGAGGAGTTCGTGAACGGTGGTTATGGATACGCGCGATTGGAAGTGCATCCGCCGTTGATTCAGGAGGTGACCGTCCGTCCTGTAGGCGATGCGGATCCCGGGGCGTTCGTCGCGGTAGGCGTCCATCAGCATGGCAGAGAACATAAGACTGAAAAGGGTGGGCGCCAGCACGCATCCCTGTTTCACTCCGTTGGTCACTGCGAATGCCTCTGAGACAGCTCCGTTGTCCGTGACTCGAGCCATCATACCGTCGTGCAGCTGACGCACCATCTGAGTGAATCGCTCCGGACAGCCGAATTTCTGCATGATCTTCCACAGTCCTTCACGATTCACCGTGTCGAAGGCTTTCGTCAGGTCCACGAAGGTAGAGTACAGGTGGGTCCGCATCTCCTGACACTTCTCCTGAAGTTGACGGGCGGCAAAGATCAGCAGCGATTGCGTCCGATCCGGGTGCTTTCCGGCTGGAGAGCTGCTGCACGGCCCTGATGGTTTCCTGGAGAGATGGCGGGAGGTCGAGGTCCGCGTTTGTCTCCACTTGCGGCAAACGCTCGATGGCCGCGTCGGAGATGGCGGAAGGGCGGTTGAGGACGCCTCGGAAATGCTCGGCCCATCGCTGAAGTATTTGCGTCTTCTCAGTCAGGACAGTGCTGCCGTCGGCGCTGAGGAGAGGAGCAGTGCCCTTCGTCGGCGGACCGTAGACAGTTTTGATCGCAGAGAAGAAGTTCTTCCATTCGTTGCGGTCCGCGTACCCTTGGATCTCCTCAGCTTTGCGAGCAGTCCAGGCGTCCTGCATCTCGCGCAGTCGTTGCAGAAGCTGTCGGCGACTGCGGTAGAAGTCAACTTTGTTCTCTTCAGTGGGGTGATCTACGTAGGCTTTATGTAGGCGGTTCTTCTCAGCAAGCAGATTTCTGATGGCGGCGTCGTTGTCGTCGAACCAGTCCTGGTGTTGACGGGGAGCGCGACCGAGGACGGCGAGCGCCGTCGACTGGACCGTGTCTCGCAGTTGACACCAGCGGTTCTCCACGGAGGCGTTCTCGGCAGCGGCGGCATCGGCGATGGGAAGGTTGTCTAGCCTTTGAGCTAGCTCATTGCTGAAATGAAGATGGTGAGCGGGCAAAGACAACAAGGCAACATTCAGCTTACCTGGGGGTCGCTTACCTTGTGGTCTTCTGCGAGGCTGTAGGCGAATACGCATCTTCGAGATGACGAGGCGATAGTCGGTCCACCCGTCAGCACCCGCGATCGCCTTCGTCACTAGCACGTCCCGCCAAGGACGATCAACTTGTCCGCCTTCGACACAGTCGCCAAGAGGGCGTGCAGATCCTCGTAGAATTTGTCTCTTGCGGCGGCGTCGGGGCAGCTCATCGGCGGAGCGTAGGCGCTGATGATGGTGGCGAATTTGCCCCACCCCCGCCGGAGAGGCAGACGGAGGCTCATCAGGCGATCGTTGATTCCCTGCGGCAGACAGGGCAGTCGTCCCACGATGTTGTTCCGGATGGCGAAGGCGACACCCGTGTCTCGTCGCTCTGCCTTGGGTCGACCGCTCCAGAAGAAGGTGTAACCGGCACCCACCTCCTCCAGTTGGCCTTGTTCGGAGAATCGGGTCTCGCTGAGTGCGGGGATGTCCACCTTGTAGCGCGCCAGTTCTCGTGCCACTAGCACCGTCCTCCGTTTCGGTCGGCTGCTCCTTGGATTGTCTAAAAGGGAACGAACATTCCAGGCTGACAGAGTGAGCGGACTCACCCTGTCAGTCTGGTGACAACGAGTGGGGCGACGGGAAGGAGATGGAGAGGAAGGTGACGAAGGAGAAGAATAGGCAGAGGAAGAGGTAGAAGAGGTAGGATGAGGAGAATGAATATGGTTGTTGTTGTTGTTATTGGTATTGTTGTTGTTTCGATTTTGATTGTTTCGACCGTGTCGATGACATCTGCGGCCTTGGCTAGCCTGCAGACTGCGTCGTGCCCAGCATTTTTTGGGTCACCTTTTCTAGGCCCTTCCCCTCGTGGGGACAGGCAGTGCCGTCCCTGAATCGGGCTGCCCATGTGCCTGGTTGGCGCGACCGAATCCCACTATGGGGCCACGACTTTTATGTTCGTAGTGGAGAACGACCGCATATGCCGTGAGTGCGCGGTCTCCGTTGGCGAGGGTGGGCGCGTCTCAGCGAAGGCGATGCAGACACCAGTCCCGGCAGCAGTTATCCAACGGCGTACCAGGCAGAGCCTCGTCTCGACGATGCCGGCGCAATGTTTCATCCGACCATCCGTCCAACGGAGTCCGCTGTACATTGTGCACGCGGCACAAGCGCACAGCGCTCTCACCTGGTTTAGCCCGTCGGTCGAGACGGTTGCCCGGAGTGTGGCCGCTGCGCAGAGCCCAGCTACGTGGAGCCACAGGTGAGAGTTGGGTGCCAGCAAATGGACGCTAGGCGTAGTCTCACCTGCAAGCAAGTGAGCGACCACTACGACCATCACGTGAACCCACCGCTGGACACCCCTACACCCCACACACACACACACGACAGTTCGACCATCGATTTCGATGATGTCCACCGTGTGCCCCACAGCTGCCGCAGAGGTGGGAGCAGGGACGGTGACTTGCGCAGGGGTTTATAGTGCCAGTAGACTTGCGTAGCATCTACCTACACTCTCTCCTCCTCCCCCGCCTGAGCCCGGTGTCAAGATCAAGTCAAGAAGACCAGAGACGGGGGAGGCCGCAGGTGGATGGCTCGGACGGATCCTCGCCTTGGCGCTCCACTCCGCACCCCCTGGTCCACACACAAATGACCAGGATTTTAACCACAAAACTATGGGGTGGTGGCAGTGGTCCAGTTGTGCGACGAATGCCGACAACAGGGTCCGCCAGCGCACCCCGGAAGTGTTGGCATTTGTTATTGCGCACAGATAATGCCTGCCAGAGTCCGATGTGGCCCCCGTGTTGGTCCAGCGCATCTAACACGTGGCCCGTTTGGAGGGCGCTCACACACACACACACGCCTCACATGCCTGAGATTGCCGGTGTTGGTGAATGTGTCCGGTTCAACGTCTTTCCAGCATTTGAAATCTGTCGATGGCGTTACGCACGCCATTTTCCGTAGAGCATTCCAGGCTCGCAATTTATTGGAAAACTACTGACAATGGGATGTATGCATTAGTGTTGCGTGCAACACGTCCCATCCACATCGAATCCGTTCACTGATTGCAATCATACTAGCCGCCTGCTCTACTTCATCTCCAACAGATATCTTCCGTTGACTACGTAAGGAAAATTCCAAATGCGAATTTCACAGCAGGAATCTACAGCGAGACGTTAATAATGATTGGGGATATGTACGTAAGAAATCGCGAAAAAAGTTCCTTATCAACCGGGAATGTCCTCACCAAACCGATCTGATTCTGTTTCGTTAGGTGTGGATTTTTGCCGTGAACAAAAAAGCGTTCGAGGCCCTCGATCGAACACTGCAGGATTTGCGCGGAATCAGGCGACCATTTGGAGACATTACTGTTACTGCTTGCAGGAGACTTCAAGCAAACACTGCCTGTAATTCCTCCATCGGCAACGACGGACGAAATAAATGCCTGCCTGAAATACTCTTCTTTGCGACGCCAAATCCAGACGGTAAAATTAACTACAAATATGCGTGTCCGGCTGCGGAACCCCCGATCAGCTGAGATATTCCAACACTAATTGCTGGCAATTTGGTGTGCAGCGGTGCCGGCTGATCCGACTTCGGGAAGGATTTCCCTACGTCCTAGCTTCGGCAAATTACTGTCCTCAAAACAGGAATTGGTTGAAAAGGTGTTTCACACTATTCCGACCACTTTCAAAAATCAGCACCGATTGCGGCCAAGAACAAACACGTGTACCATTCTAACCATATTATTCTGTCTAAGGTTCAACGCGAGGCAGTCACATACACGTCCGTCGACACTGTTGTGGAAACAGACGAGGCAGGTTGATTATCCAACAGAAATTTCGAATTTACCTGGGTCACAGTAACACGTGGCCGGGCAAACTAGTTCCATATAAACCACCTGACCAGGATTGAGGCAACACCACAACGGGTCAGAAAGAGAAGAATGGCTGGGCAACAACGCACAAGTCCAGTAAATATGTGCTTCTACCAGCAGGCAACCGGGGCCGGAGAACCTCCAGTGTACACTAGGCTGCGAAGGCCATAGTATGCTGAATCATGGCATTGAAGACGCATACAATCCCTGAGGTCCTTTTGGCAGACCAGGATGCTTATAACGCAGACAACTTCAAATGGACTGAGTACCATACTAAACCGCTTTCTGGGAAGGATCTGGGAGCAAGCCCTGGAATGGCCTGAATGTTTTCAAATAAAGGCAACGAAACTGGAATGACTATTGTTGGCGAAAGTGCTTCTACCAGCAGGGAAACGGGAGCCAGAGAACAGCCTGCGTACACCAGTATGCGAAGGTCATAGCATGCTGAATCATAGCATAGTAGACGCATACAATCCTCACAAAGGTCTCACAAGGGCGAGACGCAGCACTGCATTGGCCTGGACCGTCACCCTTCAAAGGTCGTGTAACCAGGCAGACGTCGACTGAGAGGCACCACTCATAAAATACACACCCGACGACGACGACGACAGTTCGACCATCGATTTCGATGATGTCCACCGTGTGCCCCACAGACTGCATTGTGGAGCAAAGACGGTGACTTGCGCGGGGGTTTATAGTGCCAGTAGACTTGCGTAGCATCTACCTACACTCTCTCCTCCTCCCCCGCCTGAGCCCGGTGTCAAGATCAAGTCAAGAAGACCAGAGACGGGGGAGGCCGCAGGTGGATGTCTCGGACGGATCCTCGCCTTGGCGCTCCACTCCGCACCCCCTGGTCCACACACAAATGACCAGGATTTTCACCACAAAACAATGGGGTGTTGGCAGTGGTCCAGTTGTGCGACGAATGCCGACAACATGGTCCGCCAGTGCACCCCTCACATGTTGGCATTTGGTATAGCGCACAGATAATGCCTGCCAGAGTCCGATGTGGCCCGCGTGTTGGTCCAGCGCATCTAACACGTGACCCGTTTGGAGGGCAACACCCACACACTCACACACACACACACGCACCTCACCTGCCTGAGAGTGCGAAAGGTCACGTTAAGAAGGAGCTGTAGCAGCCTGACCCTCAGCCCTCCAGTCCGCCATTCCATACAAACACTAACACGAATGGGTAGACTGTGTGGATTGAGCTGAGGCGTCAGTCAGTAACCTTCCAGGCCTCGACCTTTGGCGCATCGTAAACGTCTCAGGCCCTGATCACACATGCAGCAGAGGAGCCACATAAAGAAGGCGTCGAAAAGCACACTTCCCACTTGCATACGAGGTGTCAACTGAGTGCTTGCATTGTGTAGCGGTGGGTGATGTTGATATGTGGTGCAGGTGCTGGTGGGGGGGGGGGTTGTAATGATGTGGTATAGTCAACAGTGGTCCACAGCAGGTTCTCGTGTACGCGCATGTTGCCTAATAGGCTCATGCGGTAAGTGAATGTGCGAGGACAGTGTGGACAGTGGAGGTAGATAGGGCGAGCGTAGGTTGGTTCTGAGGGCACTGGTTTACCAGTCCCCGTGCGGTTAATTCGCTGGTGACTGACCAGGCCGATGTCAGAGATGAATGTACGAGGATAGTGTGAGCAGATAGGTCGGGGGAGTCAGAGTCCGTGGAGATGGTGGTAGCGCGGCTGGTGGTGGGAGTGCTGGACGGTGAAGTGTTTATTGAACTAGGAATGTTGGGTGTGCAAGATATACTAAATATATTGACATTCTTGTTAATTCCACTTTCTTGGATAGGCCCATGCGCCCATGTGCTCGGACTGTGTGGAGATATGAGACGCGGGCAGCGAGTGTATGCGCGTGCTCCAAACACGGATCCGCAAGTAACCGACCAGGCCGATGTGTGTGGTGAATATGCAGCCACAATGAGGACAGGTTTGGACCGAGTCCACATCACCGATGTTGGCTGTGGTGAGATTCGGTTTTGACCGTCTGGATTGTTTTCATTGGTGACGAGGGCAGGAGCCATCGCAGCAGAGGATGAGGCGATGAAGGTGCTGGAAGACTGCAACGGGTGATCGAGAGCACTGTTAGGGTTGATTATTGACAAGGGGCGAGACAGGGGTCGTCCGGGTGCTACAGTTGTCTCGAAGATGTCCAATAAGACCGATTGGTGCTCGGAATGTTCGTGAATCCGTTCGCATGCTGGGAGCACTTGAGTGTTAGCGGTACCAGGTGCGGACAGTTGAGATTTTTGAGCTTCGCGCTTGACTTTGACGGCGGTTATGTGGGTGGCTTCGTAGATGGCTGCTCCTGTCTTCACTGCCCTCCTCCAGGCCGATCGGTCTCTGACGAGGTCATTCCAGTTTGGCGGGTTGATCTGCAGGTGCTTCATGGAAGTTTTCAGAGTATCCTTGTAGCGCTGAACTTTGCCCCCTTGTCGACGAGAATCCATGGTGACATCTCCATAGAAGTGTCGTTTGTCGTCTATCCCCACGAGGATGATGAGGACTCCTGTCCGTTACAGTACTTCCGTATCCGGGATTCAGTCCCGCCACCCCAACTTTACTACCCGGCGAAGACAGCTGAGTTGGAAATGGTTAAGTCTTCGCGCCTGCTTTTAGTACACCGTCCAGGTCTCCGCCCCGTACAGCAGTGTCAGCAAGACGACATTTTTGTACATCTTCAGTTTAACTCTGGGCTGGAGACCGTGACTGTCCCAATCGGTGTTCTGCAGGCGGTAGGAAGCTTGGCTAGCTTTGAAGATCCCATTGGGCACCTCATCGTTGAGTTTGGTGCTACAAGAGAGAATGCTGCCCCGGTAGGCGAGGGTACTCGCGGCTTTCATTCTGGTGTTCTCGACGTCGCTGTAGGTAGCGTTGGGTGGCGGTTGGTGCACTACCACTGTTTTTACCGTGTTGATGATTAGGCCAAAGCTGCCGCAGGCGGTGGCGAAGAAGTCCATACCGCTTTGCGTGTTCCCTTCTGTGGCTTCATTGAGAGCGCATTCGCCGATGAAGAGGAATTCTTTTGAGGTAGTTGTGGATACACGTGACCAGAAGTGAACACGCCGACGACTGAGAAAGTTGCGACGCAGTTCCCGGGACGTTCGTCACAGAAGGCGTCCATCGGCATCGCAGAGAACATGAGAATGAAGAGGGTAGGCGCAGAGACGCACCACTCCGCTGGTAACTACAAATGCCTCTGAGACGACTCCATTGTCCGCGACGCACGCCATCATGCCATCGTGAAGCTGATGAATCATCTGAGTGCTGGGTTGGAGACCATGATTGTCTCAGCCGGTGTTCTACATGTGGCAGGAGGTCTGACCGGCTTTGGAGATCCGAGTAGGTACCTCATCGTTGAGTTTCGTGCTGCAAAAGAGGATTCTGCCCCGGTAAGCGAGGGTGCCCAGCGGCTTGCACTTTGGCGTCGTTGACGTCGGTGTAGGCAGCGTTGGGTGGCGGTCGGTGCATAAGCACTGTTTTTGTCGAGTTGATAATTAGGCCAAAGCGGTCTCAGACGATGGCGAAGAGGTCCATAGCCCTTTGCCTGTTCCCTTCTCTGGCTGCATTGAGAGCGCATTTGTCGACGAAATGAATTTCCTTGGAGGTTGTTGTGGATACACATGACCAGAAATGCATCCACTGGCGACTAAGGAATTGGTCATCCATCCTCTAGGCGACGCAGTTCCCGGGACGTTCGTCACAGTAGGCGTCCATCAACATTGCAGAGAAAATGAGACTGAAGAGGGTAGGCGCAGCGACTCAGCACTCCGTTGGTAACTGCAAATGCCTCTGAGACGACTCCATTGTCCGCGACGCACGCCATCATACCTTCGTGAAGCTGATGGATCATCTGAGTGAATCGCTCGGAGCAGGATAACTTCTACATTATTTTCCACAGTCCTTCGCAATTCACCGTGTCAAAGGCTTTCGTCAGATCCACAAAGGTATAGTCGGATGGGTCCGCATCTCCTGACATTTCTCCCGCAGCTGGCGGGCAGCGGAAATAATGTCGGTGGTGCTGCAATGATGGCAAAAGCCACACAGGCTTTCCAGTAGGAGTCCCTATTCCAGATGACTACTGTTACTATTGATGAGAAGGCTGGCGAGGGTTTTTCCAGCGATTTTGAGCAGGGAGATGTTTCCGAAGTTGCCACACATTTGGCGGTTCCCTTTCCGCTTGTGGAGGTGGACTATTGTAGCGCCCTTGAGGCACTGAGCGACTACTCCTTGACATCGCATCTCCTAGAAAGGCACTGTCAGGTGATTCATGATTTGGTGGGCGCCGTGCTCGTAAATCTCTTTGGAGATCGCGTCTGATCCGGGCGCCTTCGTGCTCGCGAGTTGCTTCAACTTCCTGGCGGTTTCATGGAGAGAGAGCGGGAGGCCGAGTTCGGCGTTGGTCTCCACTTGAGACAATCGGTCGATGGCGGCGTCGGAGATGATGGAAGGACACTTGAGGACGCTTCTGCAGTGTCCGGCCCATTGCTTCAGAATTTGGGACTTTTCTATGAGTAGAGGAGCGGTTCCTTTTGCTGTTGGACCGCTGCAAAGAAGTTCTTCCATTCGTTGCGGTTCGCGTGCCCTTGGATCTCCTCGGCCTTGAAAGCCGTCCAGGCGTCTTCCATTTCCCGCAGTCGCTGTTGTACAAGGGGACGACATCGGTAGAACGATTCTTTGTTTTTGTATCGACATAGGCCCTGTGCAGGCGGTTCTTCTCGGCAAGCAGTTTGCTGATGACGGTGTCGTTGTCGTCAAACCAGTTCTAATGCTGGCGACGTGCTCGGCCAAGGGCGGTTGACTGGATTGTGTCCCCCAGATTACATCATCGGTTCTCTACGGAGGCGTTCTCTTCAGCGGCGGCGACTGAAAAGTTGGCTAGCCGTTGAGCTAGTTCATTGTCGAAATGGAGATGGTGAACAGGCACATTCAACAAAACAGCATTAATCTCACCTGTTTCTCGCATACCTTGAGGTCTTCTGCGAGGTTGTTAGCGGATCCTTGTCTTCGAGATGACGAGGTGACGGTCGGTCCATCCGCCGACACCAGGGATCGCCTTTGTCACCTGCACGTCTGGCTGGTTTCGCTTCTGGACGAGGACGTAGTCCAGCGGGTGCCAGTGTCGCGACCGAGGGTGCATTCAGGTCACCTTCTTCCGCGTCGGAAGTCAGAAGGTGTTGATCAGAATGAGGCGATCCTCTGCGCAGGTTCGTAGGGGGAGCAGGCCATTGTCACTGAAGCCGCCGAGGCCATGGGGACACAGCACTCCCCCAGGCTGCACGATCTGAGCTGACGCGGACGTTGAAGTCACCAAGAAAAATCAACTTATCCCCCTCCCGCTCAGACGCCAGAAAAGCGTTCAGGTACTCGTAGAATTTGTTCTTTGCCGCGTCAGGGCTGGTCATCGTGTGGGCGCATTCGCAGGCGGCGGCTCATCAGATGACCGTTGATGCCCTGCCGCAGACAGGGCAAGCGTCTGACGATGTCGCTACGGATGGCAAAGGCCACGCCGGCGTCGCGTCACTCTGCCTGTGAGCGGCCGCTCCAGAATAAGGTGTAGCCGGCACCTATCTCGCCTAGTTGGCCTCGGTAGGAGAACCGAGTTTCGTTGAGGGTGGTGACGTCCACCGTGGTACGCGCTAGTTCCCGAATGACTAGCTTTGTCCTTCCTTCCGGTCGGTTACTCCTCAGAGTGGCGTAAAGGGAACGAACATTTCTGGCTGCCAGATTGAGCGCACTCACCCTAGTTGCCTGTGGGGTGGGACGGCGTGGAGGGAGAAGAGAGGAAGTTTGGTTTCTTGTTTGGTTGTTTCGACCGTGGGGTTTTCGTCCGCGGGCCACGGTCAGCGCTCAGACGACGCGGTCCCAGCATTTGTTTTAGGCACCTTTTATAGGCCCCTCCGCTGCGAGAGGGTAAGCAGTGGCTTCCCTGAATAGGGCTGCTTAGTCGGCCCATGAGGCTGCTAAACTATGTTATGGGTCACGTATTGCTTTTATGAGCAAACGACCCGATAGGCCCAGGCCGCCTACGTGATTATATGTGACCCTCGTCGTAGGACACTTCGACCGTGGTGGAAGAGATAAATGTATGGAGTAGAGGGAGTAGGGAGTGAAGTGAGAGGAGAGGAGAGGAAGAGGGAAGAGGAAGGTAAGCATAGTTGCCATGCGCCGGATACTCTCACCCGGTTTAAACGGTCGGTCGAGGCGGTTACCGGGTTTTGGTCTCTAGGCAGGGCCTAACTTCAAAGGACCACACGAAAGTGTCGGATGCCGGTTAATGGACGTTAGGAGCAGCCTATGGCTGCAAACAAATGAAGTGACCTGTTACGCCCATCACGTAGACCCACAACTGGATACTCCTACACGCCATTTTTATGTATCGTAACCCCACACTGTCTTTCAGTTTCAGTTTATTTGAGGGAAACAAAGGTGTTGGACCTTTGAATTCCCTGTTTGCTACAAGGAGGCAAATTATATCAAAAATTTGAAAATGGAAATATCAAACAGCTACAGAAGTTTTTTAGATTGGCAAAGTTATCTAAACTAGTCAGATAAACTAGTTGTTCCAAATGTTAAAAATATTAACATTACTAAATGTGCTGTACAGTAGTCGGTCCACGCATAATTGGTGCGATCTTCGTTTCTAAGCGAGACGAACTGAATGCCAACACACAATCAACGGACTCGAGATAATAGTAAAAAACAAACGCTGCTGAAATACGAGCAGTAATACAATAACATTAATAAACTGTTCGAGCGAAATTCTAAAGCGATATCGGTCAGGTGGCATTATGATGTTTATTGGTATACTGGTTCAACTTGCGCTTAAAAGCCTCGACGAAGGTGGACATGACGACATCTGCGGGCAGGACATTCCAAGCCTCGACCATTCTGTTTGAAAAGAAGAAAATCCGCACATCCAGCCTAGCGCCAGTCACGCGTAGTTTAAATGTGGTTGCTAGCTCAAAGAAACCAGGAGGTAAGTGACAGCAGTCCTGGTCGCATATTATACGGAATGTTTGTACAAGGTCGCCTCTTAGTTGTCTGTAACTCAGTGGAAAAAAGCTGAGATTGGATAGCCATGTTTCGCAGGACACTGAACACTGTCCACTAACGAGGTCTGTTGCCCGTCTTTTAACTTTCTCAAGGATGCTGAGATCTTTAGAGGTCCAGGGTTTCCACGCCTGGATAGCGAACTCTAACTGTGGACGTACGAAAGTCAGAAAGACTTTAAAGAAGCAGTCCTCATCGAAGGCAGAGAAAGCTCACTTGACAAGATAATGGACTGACACTGCGGATTTGGCAACCTTGGAGCAGTGGAGCGACGGTTTAAGAGAAGCCGTTACCCACACACCCAAGTCTTTCTGGGCGTCTACCTCCTGCAGTGGTACGCCGTTTAGGTGATAAACCCTCCGGCTCAGACAGTGGGTTTTGCTGACTTGCAAAACCAAGCACTTAGTCATATACAACGGCAAAACCCAGTCCTGTGACCATTTCTCGAGTCGGGTCAGGTCTGCTTGTAAGCGCTCGTCATCAAATTCAGTTCGGATGACGCTCCAAAGTTTAACATCATCAGCGAACATGGAAATATCACAATTCAGTGCACTGACGCAGTCGTTGACGTATATAACAACTAGGGGAGTGCCAAGTATGCAGCCTTGAGGAACACCGCTTTCAACCGCTACCTCCGCCGACTGCCTGTCACCGACGTGGACGAGTTGAGAGCGACCGATCAAGAAGCTTTGGATCCACCTGATGAGATTACCTCTAACGCCTGTTCAACTTTATTTGTACAGAAGACGCTGGTATGGCACACTGTCGAATGCTTTCTTAATTTCGACGTAAACTGCGTGCACTGCATTGTCGCCATCAACTGCCCGGGTCCAGCGTTATAAACAATATAGTAGATTCGTCACGCAAGATCTGCCTCTATGAAATCCGTGCTGGGCATCGCATAGCAGATTATGCTCTTCTAGGAAGCGCATGATTTCTCGCTTAGTTATTGCAGCAGACTGAATTAAAGCTGGTTGGTCTGTAGTTGTTTCCTAAGACCTTGCTGCCGCCTTTATGAAGTGGCGTGATCCGTGCATATCTCCAATCGGCAAGCAAATGGCCTGCCTTGAACGAAGCTTGGAAGAGCATGGACAGCGGTTTAAATAGTTTTCCAACGAGCTCCTTCAACCATTTTGACGGGATGTCATCCGGCTCAGGTGATTTAGACTAATTCAGCATCAATAGTTATTTGCAAACAATAGCTTCGGCGAAAGAGACGACTTCAATCGTTGGCCCGTCCGCTATGTCGCAGTCGGGGGAATAACTGCGTTTTCCTTCGTAATGATGGACTTAAAAAATTGCGAAATGTGCCCTGCCTTTTCTAAGTCTTTACTGAGCTCTAGGTCTTCACTAGCTTTCGATAATGAAATTGGGTCTCTGTTTCGCGTGCTCCTTCTTATATAACCATCGAATAACTTCAGATTTTCTGGGGCCAGATTTAGTAGGTCTTTCTCGAAAGTACGCCGCGCCCCGAGGATTAGTTTCTTAATTAGGTTCCTTTGTGCCTTGTATGCATTTATCGACAGAGAACTCCTATTTGAAAAGAATTTCCTCCATAACCTCCACTTTTTATTCACTTTTTTAAAGTTTATGTTAGCCACGGGGGGGTCTGCTGTTCAGTTTCTTCCTTGAAATAGGACAGTGGTCTCTGAGAAGAACGTGCAGTAATTCATTTAACCAGTCCCAATCCTTGATTATATCAGCGGAAAAAGCTGATTCCCAGTTTATGGTGTTTATTTCAGCTTTCATTTGGGCAAAGTCACCGCGCCAAATGTTCCTTCTAGCCCTGGTGGCTTGTTCGGGCAGAGAAAAAAATGGAGTACTCCCACAACAACACGACGTGGTCGCCTTGACCTAGGGGAGGTAGACATTGTACCTCATCAGTGGTGTCGAACGACTTCGTAAGGACCAGACCCCGACAGTCTGACTGTTGCTCTTCGCGCACCCTACTCCGTAAAGAGACGTGCTGGGTGAGAAATAACTTGAGGGTCATGTCCAGCAAACGTCGGTCGGAAGCATGGTCTGGACCAGATGCATAAGCTGAACTCCAGTCGATATGATGTGCGTTGAAGTCCCTCACGATTAAGACGTCGGACCGGGAAGAGAATCTCTTTAGGTCCTCAATCAGACGGGCGTCCGCCGTGGGATCATTTCTCGGCGGTCGGTAGACCATCCGGACGTCAAGGCTCGGTGAACCCGGTGCCTTTATAGTTAGCCAAATTGCCTCAGAAGTACACGAAAGTTTATCTGTTTTGTCTGAGACTATAAGCCCGTGTTTTACATACGTGAGTACGCCTCCGCCTTGACGTCCTGACCTGTCTCTTCTAAACATCTGGTATCCCGGTATCACGGTTGTCAACCTTCTGGTTCAGCCAAGTTTCTGTAATTGAGATTATATCCGGGGATATCAGATAGATGGATCTTTAGCTCGTCAACTTTCGATAACATGCTCTGCACATTTGTATATAGAAAGTTCAGTTTGCGATTTATGGCTGTCAGAGAAGTAATTTCGATGCGTCTAGGACTTTCGCCTACTATTCCGGTTGCACGGTCATCCAGATCGGGCCCGCCCAAAGAAAGAATGTTGGGCGCCGTCTGATTTGGTTGTTGTAGATAACCAGATTTCGTTCTCCTTCGCTGAGTCCCTTCCTCAGCTCTAGAACTAGAAGACGGCGTTTCAGACTCTCTGCTGGCGAGTAATCCGGTTGAAAAAAAAACGCCGGGGTTGGTGCCTTTTATTCTAAAGCGCCGGGATAGAATCAACCCAGCTTGCTCCTTACAAGCTTTGAGAGGTCGGAGGCGTGCTGGTGTTGGTAGATTGTTTGTCCGGCTGCGCATTTTTGTTCGATCGGCAACCCACGTGATGCGTTTGATTGTGACCGAAGGATGTTGATTGGAATCCCCAATCGGCCAGAACTGAGATCTGGCATGATTGGTTGGTGTAGACTCATGAGTTAGAAGTGGCCATCGTAGTCTTTCTTTATGTGTCGGTGCTCTTCTCTGTTTACAAATGACATTCAAACACCTTATTTTTATCTACAGGTAATTTGCCACAGACTTATTCGACGTTCACCAATGTTGAGCAGTCACTTTGACGAGGTCTTTTTCAACCCATCTGTCAGCTGTCATTGCTGGCATGCAGCATATTTACATCTGTAACTGACTTTGACTCTAAAACGCAATTTTCACCTGGTGTGCATAGGCAGAGTATCGTTCGGTGGTCTAACCGCGTACAGGCTCAAAAGATTGGGCGGGTAGCAGTGTATGTGTGCACGCAGCTGTACAGCAAAGTCTGCGTTGATCATTCTGCAAATATTTCCATGCATTATTTGAAAAGTCAAGTTGTCAAACCTACTTTCTCGGTATTTCATCATCAGACCCATTTAGTTACACATAAATTAAAAGTATAGACGGTTACGGAGTTCATAATTGCCTCAGGGGTCATTAACACTTGTCTTTCTACGCCACCCACATGGCGAGGTCGGCGGGTCATGGTCATTGAGGCAAAAAGGGCGACAGACTGTGAGTGATGCCAGTGAGCCGGATATGTGGAGTGTGTTTACAGCCAATGTGTCCCGCTCCACAGCGAATTAGTTAATACACGTCGATGTTGCCTGCGATGGTAGTCGGTGCTAGCCTTCTCATTTTAAAGAAACGGAAAAAATACCCATTGGTTAATTCAAAAATGACAGCTGTGTTGATTTCACATCTTTAGGTTGTTGTTGATTGTTTGGATAGTAATTTTTCGGGGTTTGTAAACTAACTGACGTCTTCTTCCTATATGCCGGCAGAATAGAGTTGACTATGCTGACAGAACATGAAGTTCAAATTTCTCTCAATGGACGCAGAGCGCTCAGAATGGGGGTAATGTGCTGGACGGAACCATCCGCTGTAGTGTGTAGAAGAGCACAAGAGCAGGTCCACCGGCTGCCATTATATCCAATCGTAAATTTAACCTTGGCAATTTGACCTTTTTACAGTGAGAGGTCATTGTTCCCTAAACATCAAACCACTACGTATCGCAAGCATGGCATATTTTTATACTTCGTATAGTAGGATTCATTTCGGCATCTCCAACCCAGCCATTTTATCGCAAAATGGCAAACATATCCATTAAATATAGGCCTAATTTACTGCATATGGCTACATCATCGACCTGTCTGCGGTGTGCGGAAACGCTCATGACATCTTTAATTTAGCGCCCACTAGAATCTTTTACTCAAATGGCCGTTATGTACCGAAAGATAAAAACGATCACTGTCAGCCATGCGAAGAAAAAATGATCCCAATAGTAGTGTTCATCTATTTGCTTTCTGACTCTGCATGTTTTATTCATTTGTACGTACTTTGCCTGTGGAAAATACCAGACGCTCACTGGCGGGCGGTAATTAACCCACAAAATAACTCTCCCGCGAACTCTGGGGGTTTTACCGTGTGAGTTGTAGACAGTGAAGTCAAATGGCGAGACAGCACTACACACCTCAAAGATGTCGATCTTTATAAAAACCAATCAGTATTTCCCCAAGATTTGGTGTAAAAGTTCGCAGGTATCCGTTTGCTTCACACAACAATCCTGTACTTCCAAAAGATGTATCGAAAACTGGTACTTGCTGCAGTGCACCTGATGGCTTTGGGCACCCTTTCCTGTATACCGACCACAGGTTTGCTGTTATTTGAAATACATTAAATGCTACTTTCAGGCATCATCAGTACTGATTCTGACATATGCATAGTTCCGACAAAAATCTCGTCGCCGCTTAATGCTGAAGATCTCTTATCCAAAGTGATAAATAACGATCATCCATTTCCTGCCGGACGGGCATTGAACTGTACGGCCAAAATAACTAAATTGAATTTCGGCAAAGGAAGCACCTGCAGGACAGAGATCAGTCAAATATCCTTCAGTGCACTAACATGTTATTTGGATGTAAAGTTAATTTCGGGTTCCTTTAAATGCGAGGTAAATTTAAACGCATCTTTGCCTCTCCCAAGAGAACCTTATTTATGCATTACGCAACTGAGTTTCAAGCTGAATCTTCATGCACATTGATATCAGAGTTTTGAGTTACCGTCAGAAGACTAAGCCTATTACTTATCCTTAAGTAACATCCTTAGATGCAATTTTGCCAGAAAATTGCGTTGTTACGTTTGACGGCGCCACATTTTAAGGCCGTCATAACGTCCTGTCGCTTGTTAGTGTACTCTAATGTTTGATTGCAATATTCTGACTGCCTTACCAAATAGTTAATCCTTGAATGTTTCCATCGACCATATTTGATTAACGAGCATAATGATATGTTAGCTGAAGTCGAGCAGATATTACCTGACATTCAAAAGCTGTAAACACGGAGCTTTTGGAATAGATGCTGTGCAGTGCTCATTTGCTCTACTACAATGAACGGATGCATTTCAAACTGTAAATACTCTAGACGTTTCTTTCAGCGGCGGTGGTTAATTGGGCCTCATTTAACTCGACATCTGACAGCTGTCTCTAGTCCCTTGAAAAAGCTTCATGGGTACCCATTTCTCTTGACATACTTATGATTTGTTATAAACTAAATGGATGCCACCTAGAACTGAAGGACCGATATAAGTATCATTATTTAGCTTCATGGTAAAGTATGCAGTTGTTCTCCTATCTGAAAGAGGGATTTTCAGTTTGTCAACTAAAATGTGTCATTGATTATTTTACGGTATACTAGGATAACGGAAAACTCGTCACGGGTGGTGACCCCACTGAACGAAATCTAACCGCCATTGTGAAACTGGAACGTGACAAAACCAATCTGCTCACTCTCAAGAACGCGACACTGGGTTGGTTGATTCAAGGACACAACGGTACACAAGGCTCCAAAGAAAATTCGGAAGGCCTGTTTGAGAAAAATAGGCCCTTTTCCTATATATTTTCCAAATTGGTCCTGTTTCAGTGCCAGCTTCTTACAGTCAGAGGTAGTCAATCCTGTTACTTTTGCAATGCTTGCACCTTCCGTGTATACATCCTTGAGAGTGACGTATGGCATTTCTAGGGAAGGGTCTTTAGAGGTGCATATAACTTTGATTTTTTGATGCGCTTACATGTACTAGATCCATACTTGTGGCTATTGTTATTACCTAGCTGTTTTGACTAATTATACATTCATTAGAATTGAATAAAAGGCTACATAGCAGGTGCACAATCATGTTTGTGTTTTCGCAGGATACACCACTCCAGGTTGCTTCCCCGGATTTAACTGGTCTTTAATTTTCATGAATCTGCTGCTTATGGTGGCCTTGGGACGGTGTGCCATTCCAACATCCAGTCCTGTAGCAATGTGCTCTGTTGCTTCTGAAACGTCCTTGATGTATGGCAAAGAATGCCATATCGTTGGTGGTGCCATTGGTTGCGTCCTCTGAGGGCGACCGCGTAGACAAGGACTTATTGATGCCTTCCGATAGCAATTTTTGCATGCTGGTCTCAGAGATAACGGGACTTTCGTGCTCGGTCCTCCGGCTTGTTGCAATGCGCTTGGATCCGTTTGATGAACGTCTTTACACAGCTTCGTTTGCGAGTCATCGGATGGTTTCCGTGAAAATCTAGAAGTTGTGTGGTGTTCGTAGTCTTCCTATAAACCGTCGTTTAAAGTTTACCGTCAAGGTTTCGTCTGATAAGCACGTCCAGGAAGGGCAACTGCTGTTCCTGTTCGTCTTCCTTCGTGAATTCTATATCAAGGAAAACTGTGTTGAGCAGGTTGTGGGAATGTTGTAGGATGTCCTTCTTTGCGATAAGAAACGTATCGTCTACGTAACGGTGCCAAAATACCGGCTCTTGTTGGATGAAGGCAGTCTTTTCTAACTCCTGTGGAATCAGTCCTGCCACTAAACCGCAGACCGCTTGTTCTAATATTGCTGTCATCTCTAAAGATGGACGCCTACACGGGTTCGAAAGTTTAGACCAATAAACAGAAATTTTCGGCGCTCGACCACCCTTCTACTTCACTTATACATACACCTGGAACTCGAACTGTCGCCTTCATTCAGGAATGCCTACGTTAAACTTATTTAGTACACAAGGTGAAAAGGCTGTGAAACTCACGACAAAAATTTAATCTCAATGCATTTATTTAGGTTTAAAAATGCTTGAAAATGAATGTATATTATAAAAAGCAAACATCAGTCCGGCTCTCGTTGTACGAAACAATTATGCTGCCTGCCCGAATGCCAATTTCGCACTGTTGTCTAAGTGACTTCAACTATTCTGAAATATTTGATCTTAAATTTGTTTTATTTCTAGAGGCCAAAATTGCGGAAGCACAAAAAGGCCTGTATGCACGAAGACAAACAAAATAAGAAACAACTTTCCCAACACCAACAACCACAAGTTTTCCGAGATTTTTCTTATATAAAATACTGGAAATCTATTTTCAAGCCTGCCGAAAAGTTGTTTGGCACGTTTCGTTTACTTTTTCGCAAATATAGCACCCATTTCGCCCCTTGTTGTTCCAGACAGTTGTGATTCGCAGTTACTGCGATAATCAAAAAACGAACGCTAGCCAATTACTTTCAGTTCCATCTTCCTTAAAAAAGATATTAAATTGGCTGTGCTGTGGCTTCTTTACCGTTAGGGTAACAGCTATCGCATAAATAAATGGAACCGTATTATAATATTTTAAAGATAGTGAATCATAGTAAAAAAGACCCCAAATTGTTTTTTTAAAGTCTTGACCATCACGCAATTAGAAAGATAGACTCATTAACTCCTAACTTGCCACAATATCAAATAGTTCTTAGGTCAAAGGAAAGTTACGATATATCTCGGGTTTCGCGAAAACTGTGCAAATTCAGCTTATCTCCCCAGTGTCCGCAGTCTCACACGGAAGGGCAAACAGCCTCCAGTCTCAAATTCGTGTTGAATGTTTTATTGCATTTATGGGTCCTGGAGCATCCTCAGGAGGGCATCAGTCAGAATATGTAGCATCGCTCAGAAGCATGGTATAATAACGATAAAAGTATTCTCAACAGGAAACCGATTTTAGAGACTCGTGCTTTAAACGCAAACGACGGTGCTCCGCCGCGAAGTCCCACATGAATACTTTCCATTCACTATAATGATATGCAAAACGAGTTACTCAACGTATTAATTAGTATGGATCTGAGATAAACTTCAATGATAGACGGTCTCATAAATGCAAGTAAGTAACCTGGAAAAAGTCCGTATGAAGATTATTATCCGCGTAGTGATGTCTGAAATCACAACTGCCCTGTGGGTTGATACCTGACAATTTTTTTTACTCCGTCAACCCTAATATCAACCACTTTCACAAAACGACATGAATGAACGCACATATCAAATCGACAGGTGAAAGAGAAGGTTAGTGGGAAAAATATGACCGGTAACAGTTTATTCCAATGACGGATTTCAGGTTCGTCAAAACTACCGAAGGCCGATGCTATAACGGAGAATACACACTGGTGTTTTGCATGTGGGTTTGACTATGGCCGGGCGGAGTTCCGCAAATGCTCTCTTTCACTATTGGACCGACTTCAATGGCAGGGCACAGCAAACATGGCTGCGAATGCGTGTGGACGCAATAACTGAAACATTCCCACCCACTCTCACCCACGTACATGTTTATGTATTCCACACAACCATGAACGACTAGCATCACATGAACTAGTCACAAATGGGGATGCCTCATGTCTCAAACAAACGAGTGCATTCAGAGCCAAAACTACATCTGTTCAATCCTTTATCCAAATTTGATTGATTTATTACCCCAGTTGGCGCTCTATAGAGCCACATTGTATTTCAAGGGTATATTAGCCTCTTCCACATTGAACAAATTGGACCCGCTAGAATTAAGCAGGATGCGCTCCAGGTCGCAGCTTGGAAGGCAGACAATCAACAAAATGACTTGTTCCTGGTTGAAGTGAGTTTTACGGATCCTCCGGCAGTGTTCCTTGCGAAAATTTATCAGGGTACCCGATTTCGCAAAGCAACTCTGGCATCTTTCTAATCTGCTACTCCACCTGTTGAACAACTTTTTTAGCTCTTTGAGGTAAAAACGGGACTAGATTTCGTTTTTTATGGAAGGGTAAAAAACTAGCCAAGTTCATGTACTTTTCAGATCAGGATTTCGTCCTTAGGCACTGCTCTGACGCTACGGTCAGGTCTCTTGCTTTAAAGAACATCAAAAAATGCGTCAAACCGGCCATTGCGATCTCCGACATGGATCTGATCGACGGCTGTGCCAAATTTACAGCACCTAAGACGGCAGCTACATCGATTACTGAAATTACTCGTCGCAACTTGAAATACGCGTCGGCTAAATTTTTCATGTGAAATTGAGAGGCACTTCTCATCAGCTGTGAATGAATTCGGCTTACGCTCGATCGGTCGTAGTTTGTGCGCGTTAGAGAGAGAGAGGACTGCTTTATTTTGAAAATAACTTTCAAAACTTTCAGCAAAAACGGTTCTCCAGTACAAAGTGATTACCATAGAGATTAACAGGTATTGGACAGGTGGACATAATTATATATGAAGAAAAAAGGACTTTAAGGTGCAAGATCGAGTTTTAGTTTTTGTTTTTCAACATCTTTGCAGGTGAGATACCGGGCTAGAAATGGCAGTATGGAATTCCGATAGGCCGAAGTGCGGCAAGGGATGTGGCGGAAGCGTCGACGCATGGGGCGTAAGGATTTCGCAGCCATTAATTCATTATGAAGGGGATGGACGGTGTCATTCAGAATTCGGTCAGCGAATTGCTCCACCAAGTTAAAGTGTCGCTGCACGATGATATCAACTAAAATATGGTAGGAAACACCAGCAGCAGCGGCGAGCATTCGAATGACACGTTTAAAAATAATTAGAGCTTTTTTAAGTAAAGCTGCAAAAATAACTGGAGAACAATAAAGAATGAGTGGAAGAGTACAACCATCTATGAATCATCAGATTAAGGACTGGGGTGTATGATATAAACGTAGACGACGAATGTAATAAACAAGTTTTTGAATTTTTGTTAAAAGGGTTTCCATATGAAGAGAGAAAGAGAGATTTGAGGACAAAGTAACACTTAGGTATCGGAAAGAGGATACCTCATTGGGAAGAATATCCAAAGGATCAGGAATGGGAGAGGATCGCAATCGAAACACACACTGTACTGATTTCTGATTGTTGAGTAGGAGTCCATTATTCGACGTACATTCCGTCTGACTCATTTCATGGTTTCAGTGGAAAGAATGATCGAAAGACGGACCATGATCTATCCCGGTATCATTGGCAGTGGCATTTGCTCAGCCAGTTTGTGCCCAGTCGCACAGAGGTACACGATCGAAATGCAAGCCTGCTCATCAAGCTGGCCGGTGTTAAAAGGAAGACTATGGAATGGCTGTAAGTGGAAGCGTGCAAACGGCCGCATACCAACAGCAGTCACGCCGTCAGTGTTGGGGGGGGGCAAACCGACTGCCCTGTGAAACATTGCATATCACGATGACAACATATTTACCCGGCGTCTGCAAGCCGTCATTTAGCAGATTATCGCCTACTGCTGTTTACCCTAGGTTCAGGCTTTCAGCGTTAGAGCAGGTAAGTATTAAAAGCTTCTAGTGACTCCCGAAATAAACTTACATTACCGTAAAGAGCGCGAGCTGCAGACAAATTGATATGGGCAAATTCATATGAGTGATTCTAATCGAAATATTCTGCACTATCAGTGAGTTTAATCGACTGAAAAGTGTCTATCCACAATTGACATTTAATTCTTTTCGAAAAAACAAGGTTATTGTTCCGTTAATTGAGAGTACAGTCAGCCGCAAATCGACGGAAAACGCCGAAAGCAGCCATTTAGCAGATTCTCGTTCACCGCTGTTTCTTCTAAGTTCAGGTTTTCAGCGTAGGAGTAGGTAAGTATCAAAAGTTTCGAATGACTCCCGTAATAAGTTTAGGTCACAGCAATGAACACAGAGTGAAGATAAATTAGTATCGGTAAATTCAAATGAGTGATTCTAATCGAGACATTGTGCATAGACAGTGAGTCGAATCGACTGAAAAATGCCTTTTCGCAATTAACACTTGTTCCTTCTTGAAAAAGCAAAGTAATTGTTTTCTTAGTTTACAGGACAGGCAGTCGAAAATCGACGGGAGGCACTGTACCGTCAAATCATTCATTGATAATTCAAAAGATTTTAGCTTATCGAAGAAGTTCGAAATAGCCTGGGAGCATATCGCAAGTTTACCAAAGAAAGTTTTTCGAAGTGCACGAATATGGCATACCAACGAATATATTTTTAGTTTCGGTTAGGTTTAGCGTTGCCGTTAGAGTTAACGGAAAACGTTTAAGGTTAAGGTCGGGGTTAGGATTAAGGTTAGGATTAGGGTTAAGGTCGGGCGATGAGTGTCTAGTCTGAGACATTTCTACGTGGATCTCGGATTAGGCGGCAATGGAGTTTGGCATATATTTTCAAATGTCTTGCCTAATAATTCCTCTGTAACTACTTAAGATTGTAGTTTGTTGCATCAAGGTTCTAAGTATTACTTGCCATTTATAATTAAAAAGTCAAATAGACTGTAGTAAAGGGCCTGGTTGCCAACTGTGATCTAGCCCAAAATCCAACAATAGTACGCATAAAATTCTATTTTAAATTGTGGTCCCCACCAGCACAAAGAGTCAAAAAACTGTCTTTTGTGACAGCAACTGAAGAATCGAAAATAGTGTCCGACAACAGTGTCGTGAAATCAAACGGACTCCTGACTGTTCGGGATGATATCGACCAATGTGAGGTCACGTGCTATGTGGAAGTAGTTCGACATAGCATGGGAGCATATCGCAAGTTTACTGAGGAAACTTTTTCGAAGTGCACGGATATGGCATACCAACGATTATATTTTTTTAGTTCGATGAAGGCGGCCAAATGAAGTCATTTTTACTGGGGTCAAACGCACAACGATGCTGTAAAAATTATGCTGTAAAACGATGAAAATTACCCACTTTTATGTACATTGCTAAACGTCAAGCGGTTTGCCGAATATCATATTAAACTGAAAGGGGACTAATTATTCAAATTCCCAGTTGGAGAAGTATGCAAGGAAATGTTGTACACCTGATGGGCTTTTGTTCAGTTATTTAGTCAATCGGTTAAATGGGCATGAACTTTGTTCTCCTAAAAATCATGCTTGCTTGACGCAGATCTCGCATGCTTGCCAATTCCGTTTGTCACCAAACTGTTGTCATTGCTACCCAGAGTGATATTGCTATCGGTGCTGTTGTTGTATTTACTTAACCAGTGGTCTTTAAATTTAACTAGGTGCTTCGCTGGAAAAATTGGACCGATTTTCAATCTAAGAGGGATGTTTCACGAATTACCGTTTATTTTATCAATTAAGTCGATAAGTTTTCTTTAATTATGGTGGCCCCTTTTGATCTCCGGATAACCTGCTCTTTAATACGATGGAGATGGTAATCACTGATTATAACTGTTATCGAAAACCCCTTTTGCATTGCCGGCTATCTTGGGCGATTCAACTAATCTCTGACTGTTTCGCTCTTCTTTATGGGATTTTCTGCAAACCATATATCGTCGCAAATATAACTGCTCTTCTAGAATGAACGTCAGCGTTTGGCGTATTCTTCGAAAGTAAATCAACTCCAACCAATTTTGCCTTTGAAATAAATTCGTCGTGGCCCCTTACCCATGAAATGTACGGTCCTTAATCCTTCTTCTGGTTGTATGCAAAAGAAAATCAACGAATTAGTATACAAATATGCGTGTAAAAAAGGATTGTGCGTTGCCCGAAATATCAAAACTGTCATACAATTATGTATCAACTGATTCCATTTACACTCTTTTTTTGCCGCGGTTCTGCGAATATTTATCGGCACAAAATTACTTGGAGAATTACGGAAATTCCTTTAAAGCATGCACCTGCCAGTCTTTCTGCGGACAACCTCCGTATCCGTTTTGCTTTTGCAAAATGGCCTCTGTTTGGCTTGGTGCGGAGAAATAATTTCGTAACTCGTCAAATTTACTGTGTTACTTCATGTCCTCTGATTTTATATTTTGAGTTAAGACGATCTGTTCCAGAGAGCTGGCCAATATGGTTTTGGTTTTCATACCTGCGCTCTTCTCCCCGGGTGGCACAAATTAGTAATTCAAATGTCACCCTGCGATCTTCGCGTTTGTAGGCCGCCATTTCTTCCAATGAAATAACGGAGTACCGTTTCTAATTGATTTGATGTTGTCGCTGGTATGAAAGAACCCATGCCAACGGATGGCATATGTACGTGCGGTTGTATAAGAGCTCCATGCACTTATGAAAAAAACCGGTTAACAGTTAACTTGCAATGCAATAATCTCCATCTTTGTTGCAGATATGACTATTACTAGGCTTATCATAGGTAATTGAACTCATTCTTTTGGGGTTTTTATTTGAAGAAACTGCCAACTCGTTGACCTTTGTAGATGCTTATGACCCCCGTCTGCTTTCGATTGTAACTTCAACGTAAATCAAATTTGGGAGCCTCAATGCGCCTGCATTTGTTATGCCTTCGACGAACTGTGGCAATGGGACTTCAATTGATATTGCCAGAGAACAGATCGTAAAATTCAGTACAGGGCACCTCACATGCCTGAGTGTTCATTATAGAAATACACAGTAGCTTTGCTGAAATTTGATTCAATTTTAAGGTAAAATATTGACAGTGATTAATGCGTATTAGGTCTAATGCTGATGTGAAATATCTCGATTTCACACAACTTAGGCAAATACTACCGAGATAATCACACAAAAATTAAGATGATACTTAATATCTAAAAACGGTTATGCTACTGAGAACTTCGTTGTTAAAGGAACTACATACCAATTCACTTTAATTTGCCTTTTGTCCAGGTTCCTGCGCTCAGAGAATGTGCTTTGATTTTAAGTGCGCGCGCTACATTCTCCTACACGGCGCCTTCCACTTTAATATCAATCAAGCCTGTCTTCACAGGCTTAATAAACAGCAAATTTGTGGCAATAAAAACGGAATGCCGAAGTTTGAATCGACTTACATCAACCTGCATAAGCAAACGGCTAATTATTTAAAGAGTATGCAGCTAACTTGAAAGTACATCTTACCTTTTGACCGTTGTGTTGGAGCATTGCACCTGAAGTAGTAATTTATGCTAACAAAGAGGTCACGGAAATTTCTGCGCGCCACCTATCTGACCGCATGCCTACTCACGTTTTAGGCAGAAAATTTATACTAGTATATTTTTGAAGATCGGGTCCCTGAAAATAATTTTGTTTCTTAAATGCAACCTGACGTTATAGCTGTTCAATATTTATGCAGAGAGCGTAACTAACTAATTTAGCAGAAGCCGTATGCTAATTGCCTCAACTTCCCTACTTTCTAACACAACCAGATTAATCTAAGTGTTAGGGTAAAATTCCGTCCTCCACCAATTTTTATTGCAAGCAGTCCAGACTGTGGGTATTTTTAAAATATTTCTTTAATATCTTAAGATTTTTAATTATTTCTCGGAAAACACAAAAATACACAGGTAACCCAACCCGTGCAACCATATAAATTGGCCTGTGCGTAAGCTACAGCGTCAACCCTAAACTGTGGCATTATTTTATAAAAGTCCCATATCAACAGCCTCAATCGTTTCAAAAGTGCATCATTATTATTTTCAAGTCTTAATGATAATTTCCCACAGTAAACGACGAATTAGTTCGCTGGCTGACGTGGAGAGATCAACAGGCACGCTGACTTATTAACTACTAAACCGGCCACAAAGGGCACAAAGGTCACGCGAGCCGCCAGCGGTCAACCTCGGAGAGGTTAGAGGCAGTCAACAGCAATCGGGTTGATCCTGCTTCGTGCATTAAGCACGGTTATAATTGGACGCAGGCGACTAGTCTGAGTGATTTATGATCAGCGGTAACAATAACCGTACTGCTGATGAGAACGATGCATTCAGAAACGTCAGTATGACTACAGTTTGGTCCATAGAATTACCCTCCCTTCTTATTTTTTCTCCTCGTCCCGTTTGAGGATAATAAAGGATTTAAGATAGTTGGGCCTTTAATTTTTACCGAAATTTTCAATATACTACTTCTTATTTCCTCGAACGTTTGTGCTAGAACTGGGAGCAAATGCATCGAAACTATGCTGTAGGACAAAACGAAAGCGCATGGGCCCATCGGTGGGCCGAAATTCTCGCAGCCACGTCATGCGGGCACAAACAGTAGCAGGAAAAACGAGTCCGAACTTTCGATAACTTCCACTGCTGGCCGACAGACAAATCATTTATAAAATACACGTCTTCTCTCTGACGGCTCTTTAGTATAAATAAGTCGCACCAGTCTGCTGGGAAGGCTGGGATCCTGTTTGGTTTAGTTCATTTCACTTTTATTAAGGAAAATGAAAGCGGACGCGATTGTACTCCCCGTTAGTTACAAATTGTCTAAGAAATTGAGATTGTTTGCATAATTCCATGCCAAAAGCAGGCAGCCGTCCGTTAGCGTAAAATAGTGAACATACACGTCTACTCACTAATTGAAAGTAAGATACTCCAATGTCCATTCGGTGACCACCTACGTGTTTGTCGAGTTTGCACAAAAATGAATCCACAGGGGAGGAGAGGGCAGCGTCAGTGGATAGGGCGTTTCATGCTGCAATCACTCTGCTCCTGAAGAAAATCTCACGACTAATCGATTCTTACCTTATCCGTGCGTGGTTTTAGGAGGTGATCGCGCAGAGTGTGCGTGCTGCCCTGAGTGAAAAAATCACTGGGGACATAGCAACAGTTCAGGCTATTCACAATCTCGTAATTGCCCGTATGAAAGGGGAGGTAGGGTGACGGTTGACAGTCTGTTTTCATAGGTTGACGTCCCCAGACAACTTGTCGTCCGTGTAGTCTCTGACGGTGCAATTCTTGACGGTCCAAGGTCTCTTTGCCTGTACGGTGTATTCTAGATGCGACCGCATGAAGGTCCCAACTATTTTGGAGTGTCTAAGTTCCGCAAATATTCCCATGTTACACCTGAAAAGTCAAGTTGGCAAATACCCGTTTTCGGTAATTCTTCGTCAGGAAAATGAATATGTACAAAACAACAGTTTTTATAGGTGTCTCAAGGGCAATTAAGTCATTAAAACTCATGTTCCCCACGCTGCCCGCATGACAAGTTCGGCGAGTTTTGGTCCTCAGAGCTGGGAGAGGGGGTAAAAGAGCCTTCGAATGATGTTCTTCAGTTGAGTACACGGAGTACCCATCATTGTAATTAGAGATTTGAGGCGGCATACCGTCATCACTTGGGGTTGGCGTTGGCCACGGCAGAGAGAACGCTGGTGTCAGGGTTTTCTGACAGCATAACACCGGATTTGCTAGCCGAATAGCCACTGCCTCGGCCGTTGCTAGTATCCGTTGGCGTAGTCCTTTAGAGAAGCATGTTGGTGTCCTGTGGACAACCTGAAATGCTTCCTTGACATTGACTCGGTGATTCGTACCGATTAAATGTGCGAGAATAGTACTCGAAATCGACCGGGTCTGACCTCTGTCTAGCCAGGCGGGCATATGTTCACGTACCCTCTTTATCGGGCGTCTCGTTGTGCAGCCGATGTATCCCGCTCCACAGGAGCCAGTGAAAGAATAAACTCACATTGATGTGGCCTCCAACGGCAGTCTCTCTTTACCTCCCAAACGTAGGAGGGGAGAGTTCGTGAATCATACGCGCAAAGTCGCTGCGAGGAATACCCTTGTGATGGCTGTAGTTAAGCTCCGTCTGACTAGTTTGCTCTGTGCGTCTCCTTCAAAAGTCGCAACAGTGGGCTTTGCGGCGCTTTCCCCAATATTTCAGAGGATAAATCTGTCTGCGTATCCGTTCTCCCGAAGTGTGTTCTGCAGCTGTTGGAGTTCTTCTTCAATAGCTTCAGGTGAGCAGATGCGTCTCACTCTAGACGCCATATTCCTGGACCATATTTCGTTTGTTTTGGAGAATTTGGTTTTTCAGGCCTCATAAATGCTTGTCTGATAATAGCAGCATGGTCGATTTGGCCGTCTTCATGAAACTCGGTTTTGGTTTGAGTAAAGATGTAATCCACGGATCCAAGTCCTTCTGACTGTCAACGTTTTGCAGTTGCGTACCGTTTAGGAAGTAAGTCTTCAAACTGGAGGCTGGGCAGCTGCCGAGTTGAAGAAATTTGCACTTACTTGAGGCGATCGTTGTCTGTTGCAATGTATACAATCTTTCACAATTTGAGGCCCTCAGCAAACACGATGGCATCACACTGCATGTCCCTGACGCGATCAGGGAATAACGTGAGACTGTTTAGAAATGAGTTCGCTGACAAATGTGCCGCATAGCCTTTTTGGGGTCCCAAATAGAGAGAGAGACAGAGAGATGTTTATGCCTTAGTTTGTATGGGCAACTGGTGGAGGACGGAATTTTAACCTAACGCTTTAATTTTCTTGGCTTTATTAAAGAGTAGAGTACGTTGACAGGCGTGGTCAAGTAACTGGCACATGGTTTCCATGACATTTTGTTTATAAGTCATTTGATTATTGTAATCTTGGGCGGCATTAACGAAACGAAATTACTTTTTGAGTTCCGACCTTTAAAAATGCACGATGATGTCGGGTGTGTTGTGCGTAGGAATCGCCACGATCTCTTTATTTGCACAAACTACTATTTCAAATGGAATTTTCCGACGTAATTGTCAAAGGCTACTGTACTTTCAAGCAAACCACTTACTAATAGTAAAAAATAAACTCTCATGTGGCGTGAAAAGAAGAATTGGCGTTCCGAGAGAGGTTAACTGGAGGTCTGTACCTTCGAGTAGTTATTTCGCCCACCCAGTATCAGAGACTAGATAGTCATGCGCACGGATTTCATCATAAACTCTGATAATTTTTCCCTTAATAGAACCTTCTTTTTTGGCAAATTATACGATGAATTCGGTCAGAGTCGTTTGTTTACAGTGAACTTACAGCAAACTGATTCATGCTTTAACATTTCGTTCTTGAGCAAGCCACTTTATCGTTCGTTTAGCTGGCAAAACCATACTTAATTAATAATAGGACCTAGAACGCCGTGCAGGAGAGTGCAGCCTTTTCATACCAAATTAAAACCGTTTCCTTGGACGCAGAAACTCTAAGAGAAGCGAATTCAAGTTCACGTTGTATTTAAGTCTGCTCTCTGTTATCAGAACTCGCTAAATGCCTCATGGTGTTGGCTCCTTCTGAAGTGACAAAAGAAGGTGTTTGGTAGTCAGGCAACTGTCCGAATTGCGGCCGCCGTGTTTGAAAATCAACGTTTCCGGTTCTTTAAAACAGTACCAAGGTCAAATTTGATTGAAATTCTCGAATGAAGCTATGCATACTTCACAGGCGATTAAACCGTTTCGTGTGGCTGTGTCATCAGCAACTCAAACACTTATATTCCCGAACTCCGTGGTTGACATTTCCAGCGAGCAGTTCTAATTCCAAGAAGGTTTGCGGAACCTCCCAGACGCTTTTGACAGGGCATGCTGTTCGTTGGGTGGCGATGTGACGTTTACGTCTGACGGGTATACAGCATTGTCTATAATTATGCAATTATAAATAATAAATGTGCAAGACAAAAATATTGATATGAACCTGGCTTGCATGCGAAGGTAATCGGTACAACCATGTGCTGATAGATGAGTATTACTTGTTGGTGCATCCTATGGATCCGGAGTGCACGTACGTAGCTACAACAAGTGATTGGCCCAATTTTAATATGTCTGAAGCCAGCAGTTGATTGGCTCTCATCCAAACACAAACCGCACTTTCGTGCCCTAATGTCTTTTCTCCTTCCCTTATCCATTCATTTAACTACTTCCTTTACGACGTAGGATTGTGATTGAACATTGCGTTCAAAATGTAGAAACGAGTGAGGGACTCTATCACAGGTTTTCCTCCATCTTCATTAAACCGACCAGAAAGGTAAGCCAATACGTCAACCCTCGCGGTTGAAATGCATTCAAGTCTATGGGTCGGACCTGCAGCGTATCCTGCCCGGGCCGTCAGGACATCATGCCACAAACGCGTGACAAGCGAACGATCAAGGTCATGACCCCTGTTCACACCTTTGTGCTGATTGGCCACCCATCAGCCTATGACAGTCCCCCTTGCCATTTACCCAACCGTTTCCCCAATTGTACTCGACAGCTAATTGAGGTCCTTCACCCTACCGTTGACTTATATTTTAGTTACCCATAGAGGGGATCCTATTAAACTGAGGTGGATTCTCTGCAAAAGTGGTAACAAATAAAGTAACACTTGATCCCATAACTATTCTAAATTGATTACTTCATCGCCATGAGAGCTAACTTAAGAAAACGCGGATCTGGTGTTCTAAGGACTTACAGTGCTGCTGTACTGACGACGCTATTGTGCTGGGCGGAGACGTGGTTTGTTTTTGAGACGCAAGGAAGAAGACTACATTCTTAATATCGGCTGCTTCTGGATAATAGTGGAGGTATATTAACAGGAAATTATCCCGATCACTCAAACCCTGGAAAGGACCCGTTGTGTAGTGGCCCTACTCCAAGAGCCTATCTCAGCGCTGGTCTACACGTGCGCACCAGGGCCGTGTAGCATTCGCCCATGCGGTTCTCCGACTGACCAATCGGATTCAAGGCCGAGTCAGGCGTGCACAGGCCTAAGATGCTGTGACACATTCCCTCGAAAACCTGGGACGCCGCCGCCCGGCGCCGAACATGTACTCGTCCGACTGCCAACTCTCTCCAACCTTTTCTTTGGTTGATTCTGTACAAAAATATATCATTCTCCCCACCGGCTTCAACCTTCTCTTTCCATTCGGGGCCGGACCTGAAGGTCGTGGAAGCCAGGGACTCATTCGGGGCCTAGCCTATCTGCGATACCCTGTTACGGTGAAGATGGCAAGATGAACGGGGAACGTCTGCAGGCACCCCAACCTTGCCGTCATCCTTACAATTTCACGGGACACGGCTTGTCCTTGTTGAACGTCCGTGGGCCTAGTGCCGAGTTAATAGGACCCAGTCGCCCCCCACCTCATAACGCATTACCACCACCGCCCTCAACAGCAATACCAGTGGTGACGCTAAGCTACCCGCAGAACATTACCGTCATTGCCTTTAGTACATCCTCATCTGACCAATACATTTATCGAAAATGTGCTGACTCGTAAAATGTTAACCGAAATCTTGAAATGCGTCTTCGACTCAAAAGGATTACTCAAGTAGGGTTGTAATATTAGTAAGCTTGCGACATAATCTTATGATAAATCAGATACTTAAAGATGTCGGCTTTCAAACGAACTTCTTTTCGACCGCCTGCAAAAATTGCACTCGGTAAAAACCGGTTACTTAAACAGCACGACATTTGTTCATAACTCTTCGAAACTCCTACAAATTAAAATATATTTCATGGAAAACATGCATGGAAATATTCATTCTTTTACTCACCTTGTGAAAACTTATGTCTTCTTTACATTTTGTATTTGGATGAAAGGTTCAATTTGGTTCTAAACAACTTTTCCGACTCCCAAATAACTTTGAATCCAACATGCTGTTGCACTTGCATTCAGGGTTCCAAGACTACAAGCTGTATATTTTCATACACAGAAAATCATACATTTCTCTTTGGTATTGAGAGGAGACCGTATAGGGGTTCAGGAAATTTGTCAGTGGATTTGAGTATATTGTAAACTTCACAAGCAACATTCATAGAGGTAGAGACATGATGTTTTGTGAGCAAGTATTTTACGGTTTTAAAAAGACTCTCATAAAATCTTGTTATGTCCTTCCTTTCGGTGTGAAAGGTAAAAACGACGTAATTTTCCACAAAGTGAGTAAAATGAAGGAATGTTTTCATCCATGCCTTCCATGACATATATTTTAATTTATAGGAGCGTCGAAAATAAATAAGTAAATGCCGTGCTAATTAAATAGCCATTTTTATCGAGTGAAATTTTTGCATTCGGCCGAAAAGAAGTTTGTCCGAAAGCCGACATCCGTAAGTATCTGATTTACCATGATGTCATGCTGCAAAGTCATTAATATTACAATTCTACTTGAGAATCCTTTTGAGTCGAAGACACATTCCAGGATTTCGGTTAAAATTTCATGAGTTAGGTTATCTACTCTATATGTTAAAGAGATCCATGTCAGAACATCTTATTGATTATGGAAATCTACTAGTGTTCTTTTTCGCACAAATAGGATATAGGGACGATTGGGTGATAATTAATGCCGTCAGTACCGAACTCGTCAGGAAATTCAAATTAGTTCATAAGAAGAAGGTGCGATTAATGTTAACGCGTAAATGCTTGGAAAGAGGTGTACCTGACGGGGCTGAGTGAGGGGTGGAAGAGGAAAGAGATTAGTTATAACGCATACAGATATCAATGAACAAATTGATTTTTTCTCATTATCTCCGGAAAATACACTTTAGTAGCACCAGCAGGTAGGGGGAAAATCCGGCCCCTCTTCCCCCATAATGATCCGTCAACGGGTCAGGTATTCCAACCGTGTGCGAAAAAAAACAGGCCAAACTAACTGACTACTTTTGTGAGTAATCCACAGCTTTGTTTCTACCTGCAGTTATTTCTCCCATAACCGATACAATTATATTTTATTACGCAACAGCATTGCGTCTCATCCGCATTATGTGGTTTACTTCGGCATGTACGGTTCGACCTTTGGTTGAGCAGAGCAGACCGAACTGCTCATGGCTCATCTCCGAACCGCCTATATTAATGCTTCTCGAAAATTGACTGAAATTTGAATAATTTCAGCGTAATCATTTTAGGAAGTTAAGAAATTTCTGTAAGTATCTGCGTAGAAGATCGAGAATTTCGTTTATATCGTTGAAGTATATCAAATTTCGATTTACGTTCAGGTAGATTTTTTTTCTAGAAAAGGAATATATCGACTGTCTAAAAAGACAGACGCAGACTTGCGGAACAACATTTTTTCATATACACTATGCACAGAAAGTCATAGTGGAGTCAGTTGTCTTCAGTATGGCTTCGAGCTGGCTTAGGTGGCTTTTCGCCATTAACGGACAGTACTCAACCCTAGGTTTATTCGCACGTGTAGGTCTGTGTTCCTTCCCTGTGTACCTTCCAACTATCGCTGACTTCCAGACTTGGGACGAAGTTATCAATTTGCCTCATTTACTTTTTACACTTCTTCCTCTGCATAGCACATTCAGTTATTTGTTCCATGAACGAAGAAAAAGAGAAGCATTTATTGTATAGGCCTTACAGATGCAAGTTTTGGTGAAAAATGTACTTTTGTCGGTCCACTCTGAGCGTGGAAATAGCTCCATGCTGGCTGTCGTGGTGGTGTTTGGTCAACAGATATTTGCTGATCTATAGAATTTGTTAATGTGAGAGATGTAGCTGATGAAATCAGAACTTGATATGACCTTAAACAAGTCCATGAATGTCAATACTTAAAAGAGCCAATCAGCGACGTTTAATCCTGTGAGGTAAATATTTTTTGACACACAACAATCCGGCATTCGCAAAGGGTGCACAACAGACGGATATTTGTCGTACTGCGTTTGCTAATTTTAAGTTACTTGGAGTTCACACAAGCCACAAGTTTGATTTCTATTCAACCTATGAAACACTTTACGCACATCATTGTAGGCGCTGTCGCTACTTATTCTCTCCCATGCTCGTTTCCCGGAAGTACTTTAGCGCGCGTAATGCTCAGAACATTTTATTAAAACGTGTGGACAGAGTGCAATCGTTTTCCGGGCGACACATTTCGGGCTGTGTTTCAACAGTAACCTCGATGCCCTTTTGTAGAGAAGGTATTTGAGAGAACGGGTTATTTTAAGTACGAGATAAAATAAAGAGACTTTTTCTTCATGTCATGCGAAATTTCGCATTCCTCACAATAATCACTGTTATCATTGGTACTTTACTCTTATCTCCCCAAATAGTACGACGCCAGTTCTGTGCGGAATAGAAGACAGACAGGATACCAGAGAACAACTTTACCGTGTCAGTCACTCTGCGTACACCAACTCTTAATCCTACCGTCCTGCGGCTTCATATTTACGGGTTCAGCCTAAGTCTGGTTTGCGTGTTCCTACTGGTCAAGGCCTGAGCGCCCGCATGGGCAGGCCCTCGCGTGTTGCTGGCCCCTGGAGGTCGCGCATGACTCACCGGCGTGCTAATGTCTGACTCGCATGCGGGCTTCCTAGGCGAGGTTGTCCTGTCGGTGGGCGGTTCTTTGTCAGGCGTGACCTCCGGACGACAGGAACCGTGAGTCGTGTTCTGGGCCGTCCTAACATTTACGATGTATTGACACGTACCAGTTGCAGAATAATTCTTTTTGTTGTTGAAGTGTGAAATCCAATACTGCTGAGAGCGTTAACTGAAAATGCAACTTTCGAATCAGGAAAGTGAGCTGCATCACTGTAGCAGACGAAACTCAATGGGGAGGCCGTCTTGCTCATTACTCTTACGTACCCTCGCGCTTAAAACATTGCGCTGCATGTAAGGTCGTCGAGCACGAGTAGACGTCCGTCGACGATAGGAGTCAGCGAACATGAGACGTAAATAACGCGAGGTTGGGCAGGTCATTTATTTTCTCAGCTTCTATAAACTTATACGAAGCTGAAAATATTATGCTGGCCAAACCTTGCATTCTTGAAAAAAGAACAAAAGCATCTGACCTACCAAACGGCAAGTTTCTAGAAATTAGAAAATTTATTTCGCATTTAAATATAGACTTAATTGAGGCTGAAATATTGATGTTTATGCGACGTAAACATAAAATAATTTTGTCACACCGACGTATCGCCTTGGCGATGATCTTCTGTCCAGCGGCCTACAAACAAATTCCGACAAAAAACGACTATTCACACATTTTTACTATTTTTCCTTTGACCTTGACTTATTAGGCTAATAGACTATATGCGAAACATGCGCAATAATGCGATCTCCTGTATTAATTTTGTGGCAAAATATATCTCCTTCAAAGTTTAAACATAAAAGACTACATCCCCATTAGAAATGTTTTTCCCAAATGATTTTGAACCTGATCCGTAATTGCACTTGCTCCCAAAACTTCAAACTACATTCCTTTTGTTTTCTATTTAGAGAAAATCTTATTTTTCCCTATGTAGTTGTGAAGATGCCATATAGCGCTCTCGGAGGTTGCAATGACAGTAGACCATGTTGTGTGATATTCGAGCAGCATTTCTAGACAAGAGGCCTGATGCGCATGGATGGGCAACTTGCGGTCTAGGAAATCTCATGGCCACAAACTTTTCTAAAGGCAAAGGACATATTTGCTTCAAATATATAACTTAAGGAACACCTAACGCTTTCAAAAATGAATGCATGAATGAGTAGTTTAGCACGTGGTTTCAACAAAGCATATATGATCGTGTTAATAACGAGGCACATACAGAGGCAAGGCAAACCGGAATGGCCATTTCAGGTTCATCGGCCGTCATCAGTCAGTCATACACAGCCTCGGGTGTGGATCGCCCGAGATTCGAACCAAAAATGAACACTCCAGTCCCCCTTGTCTTTGTCGGTAATGTTATGCTGCCTGTGGTACGAGCCGTTGTGCGGTCACAGGTTGGGCTCGAGTGAGAACACAAAGGCATAACGGAACAAGTGTGTCCCGAGGTGCGATCGGTGAGCGCACCCTTAACATCCACAATATGGTTGCGCAACACTTCCGCCTGCACTTTCAATCCGCGATAGATTATGATAAGTTTCCTCTGAGAATATAGCAACTGCCCAAGCATTCGTCCTTTGTCAATGAAATTCTTCGTAATGTCGCATACTTTTTATCGGAGACTTAAAATTTTATCCGCCGGCGTTTCTCTCGTGGGTAATGTGTGATGAGGCTAAATTACATGCACCATAGTAGTTCGCCTAAATGACTAGAAGAAGGAGCTCTTTGGAAGGTCAGTTTTGACCTTATTGTTTCCCTCCGTCGTAGATTGTTCGACTAGCTGCACATCAGCTGAGACAATACTGACCCACCATGTTCGTGCGTTCGTAGACGTAGTACTAGCCTTGCTTATGCATATCAAGTATATTTTCGTTGAGATGCGTATTAGGAGGCTTCTACTGAAATCGCATCATTATCTGTGACCCCCTACACGGAGAATGCCAGCATAACATAATTGTCCAAAATGTGCAAAGAAACTTCGCATGCACCGTAAGCTGGATTATCTTCCTCAGGGTATCTATTCTTGTCAGAGTAGGCATTACTCATGGTGCAAAATTTCAAGCGGTGACAAAGATTACCTATGGGAACGTATTTCATGCATGCAGTCCTTCCTAAAACACTCTAATGCCACACCAGTAGGGTAGTTTAGGACGCCTAGTCCTGTTCTCCCCACACGACATGACCTGCGTCTGCAACGATGGGTGCAATCTGCCGGTTAGTTTGTGAAAATTTATCACAGACAGAAGGAGGAGGTTTAGTCAGGCAGCAGAAGTACCTTCCAGGTCGTATGATTTACCGTACTTACGGCACATGCACTAGCTCAAAACCCAAGAAGCTTGTGTTTTGTCGATATTCCACCGCTGCATAGCACAGCTCTGAAGAGTGACTCATCAGTGCACCCCCCCTCCGTGTTTTTTCTGGTAGGACCTCCAGTTTTGAAGTTTCCGTCATTTAGTCTCCCAGAAATTAATCGCTAAATTAAAGTACATCGGTCAGATCTGATGCCTTTTATAGGCCAAAGTCGGTTTGCTTACGCAGATCCTTCGTATTCAAAAAAATACCGTTGAGAGCGATGTGCCGTACATGGTTTATGGCCAGTAGTATATATCAGCCATGTATCCTTATTCTGACTGAGTGCTGAAGCACTTCATTAACACTTGATATTTAAATGCTTCCACGCGCCGTATTACTAGCCTACCTGCTAATGTCGTAAATGCTGTAAGTGTTAACCGAATTTATCAGTGGAATCATTCAGATACGCCGAATGCATCATCAAATGCAGAATTGGCAAACCACCGCCAAACATCCCATTAATACTTCTTGAGCCAATGCCTTTAAATCGGACTGTCATTCATTGCAAAGGCACCTGCTCCATTATTATTTTTTAATATAGTTCTTTTTCATAATATCATCATTGATATTTCCGTTCAGGATAAGACAGAAACGCCGGTGCCGCTGGTCTAGCAGGTACAAAAGATGGTTTAGTTGTTTAGCCATGCGTAAGGAAACCATTGTCGATTTTTAACACTAATCCCAATAAGCTTTCATAGACGACATAATCCTAAGTTATGGATTGATAAATTACGTGCATATCCTATATTATCAAACCGGACTGACATTATTATCACGTTGTTATACTAATCTTTGAAGCATTTTGTCCCCGGTACGAGGCTGAAGTAGGCAAGAAGGGCAGGATTTACTGGTACCAAAAAATTTCGCGACGGCTCTTCAGCTGCGTCCTGTCGCTTCATAAGAGAGATAACGAGTGAGAAGAATGCAACAAATTTGAATTCGTGCAGAAAATCAATGCAGAAACAGCAAGGTCAGGGTTTGGCGTAAAGTTGGCTACTCAATAAAGTTAGTAACTCAAACACCGTAGGCCATGAAAATGAAAACGTGGGAAAGGTAAAGTATTTTTGCCCAATGAATGACAATATGCCAAGAGATGGAATTCCGTTGGCAACCTGAGCGAAGCGTATTGCGCCATGCGTAAGGAAACCATTGTCGATTTTTAACACTAATCCCAATAAGCTTTCATAGACGACATAATCCTAAGTTATGGATTGATAAATTACGTGCATATCCTATATTATCAAACCTATCGCCTATTTATGCGAGTGTTTGATTCCTTAAAATGAAGAATTTTCTTCAGTGCATTTAAAAACAATTTCCTCAAACAGCCTGTGAGCAATGGTCAATTGCTTGCAATTGTTAATGTAAATTAACACCAGCGTGTCTCGCAAAGTAGTAGCCGCGGCGAAAGTTGATCAGGTATTTGAAAAAATTAAACAGTCATTAATTACGCTGGCAGTTGAGCTGTCTGGCCCTGCCGCCCTGAAACGTGAGTCACCGTCACTTGTCGACGTCAGCATTAGGAGGACACTTGTCGTATGCAACAGTTGCACCACGCTATTGGGTGCATATGGCGCAATACGCTTCGCTCAGGTTGCCAAAGAAATTCCATCGCTTGGCATATTGTCATTCATTGGGTAAAAATACTGCGATCTTGGGATTGTGGCGATCAAAGATGTGAAATTAACCTAAACCACGCACAATAAGTTCGTTTCTTCTAAGGTCAGAAGTCAGGGAGCTGTGAGGATTAGTTTATTCTGCACACCGGGCAGGTTGCCGTAAGTTGGCTGTTTGCTTGCAACAGAGATAAGCGTCTGTTCACGGAGAGGGTCAGTCGCGGTGTGAGTGTATGGTCTGATCGCCACCACAATCAGGGCTAATCCTACATTTGAAGAAAAAAAAGGCACCAGAGTGAGGGGTTTATTGAGCACAGAACCCGGAGTTGTCCTCTCGGGCGGCAGTGGTCACCGGTGAAGTCAGGCCTGGTGTTGACTGCACCCAGTCAGGCCTGAGAGTCCCTGCGATAGTGGTGTAGACTCGTGGGTCAAGCTCAAGTGGCGTCCAGTCAGTGTTTGTTGCATTTGCCGGGGGGGGGGTGTCCCAGTGGCTGGGGTTGTGGTTGCAGGGGGTGGGGTGCGTTCAAGTGGCGGCATGGGCAGCTGCGGCTGTGCGGACACAGGGATGCCCGAGCTGTCGGTCGTGTGACTTCAGGTCATCGTGTCAGGAACGCCTCACTGCAATGGCGCCAGACCGGTCATGATGGCTACCCGCTACAGGAGTAACCGTGGCGAATATAGCTGCATGTGTTAACAGTTAACGGCGTCTGATTGAGACAACTGGTATCGGTGGTAAATTGAACGTTACTGTCCAAGACGCAATCCGAGAAGTGTTGCTATTTGCGTAGATACAGACTCAAATGGTCATTCTGCAAGCGCCAAATGTAGCCGTCTAATACATCTCATACATGCATGTTCAGAGACAAAACAAAGTGTGCAAGTTTTCCCGACAGCGCTATTCCAGACACACGTGGACAAGAAGCACGATAAGGAACTGATTTATAGAACTTTCAGAGAAAAGGTGCAAACGACAGCAACTTCCAAACGCAAATTCAACGGGAGTCGAATCGTGTACGCACGGCTCTGATGACTGGTGTCACAAAACCCCGATGGGGGGCAAAATTCAACTCAGATTAAAACCCTCATGAAACCTACCTCGATGGGGGCAGAATTCAACTCAGATTAAAGTCCTTATGAAACCTACCTCGTAAGCTTGTGGAATTCCTGCGCGTATGTACACAGCCACAGGGAATTAATTTTGCATCTAGTAAAGGGAAGCATACGCTTGCCTGGTAACTGATTAGTATCTAGGCGGTATGTTATAACCGACCAGGACAAGGGAGACTGGAATGCCCATTTCTGGCTCATTAGCCCGCGTAAGTCAGTGATACCTTACCCCGAAACGTGGAACAACTGGGTCTCGAATTCGCGACCTGTTAGTTAGAAGTCCAACGCCTCTAACCACTGGGCCACGGACCCGTTGTCCTGTCAGTTTTTATCGGGAATATACACTGGTGGGTGATGCTCACCGATCGTTCTTATGGAACTCACTCGTTCCGTTGCTCCTAACGGGCTATCGAGTCCGTGGCCCAGTGGCTAGAGGCGTTGGACCTCTAAATAACAGGTCGACAGCTCGAGCCCCAGGTGTTCCACACTTCGTGGTTGCGTATAACTGTCTGTCGGCTAATAAGCCATAAATGCCCATTCCAGTCTCCATTGTCTTTGTCGGCAATAACATATTGCCTATATCATGCGCCGCTGTGCGGCTGTTGACTGGGCTCGAGAGAGAGAGTCCGTAAGGCACAGCGGAACGAGTGAGTTCCGTAGGAACGATCGATGAGCGTTCCCCGCCATTGATTATTATCTTAGTAGCATCGGTGTGAGGAAACAATGGTTTTCAGGAATGTCACACGCACAATAAGCCAGAATAACTTTCACCAGCACAACTCGACTCCTCCTGGCAGGCATACTGTAATGCAAAAGTAGAGAAAAATCTTCCTAGACAGGACCGCTGGCACTGACAGAGACTTCCGGGAACAGTGGTCGAAAGATTATGCCGATGAAGTTGGTATTCATCAAACCAACAAACAGAACGGATTGATTTGATTGTAAAAAGACTCCGAGGCCTCGGTGGGATCCGGACCCATGGCAGCGAGGGCAAGGTATGAACACAAGGGAGACTGGAATGGCCATTTCCGGCTTCTTACCCCTCGTCATACCCAACCCCGAAGTGTGGCACACCCGAGGCTCGAACTCGCGACCTGTTACATAGAAGCCCAGCGTCCCTAACCACTGGGCCACGGGTTCGTTGTCCTGTCGGTTTTTATCGGGAATATACAATGACAGGGGGTGTTCACCGATTGTTCTTATGGAATTCACTCGTTCCGTTGTGCCTTACGGACTCTCGAGCCCGTGGCCCAGTGGTTAGAGGCGTTGGACTTCTAACTAACATGTCGCGAGTCCAAGCCTCGGATGTTCCAAACTTCGAGGTTGGGTATGACTGGCTGACGACGGCTAATAAGCCAGAAATGGCCATTAGAGCCTTCCTTGTCTTTATCGGTAATGTTTTTCTGCCTATAACACGCGCCGCTGTACGGCTGCTGGCTGGGCTGGAGAGAGAGCCTGTAAGCCACAACGGAACGCGTGAACGATTGGTGAACGCCCCCTACCATTGATTAATACCTTAGTAGCAAAGGTGTGAGGAAACGATGGTTTTCAGGACAACTCGGCTCCACCTGGCAGGCACACTGTGACGCAAAAGTCGCGAAAAATTTTCCTAGACAGGACGGTTAACACTGACAGAGACTTTCGGGAACAGCGGTCGAAAGAATGAATTAATTTGATTCAATTGTAAAAAACTCGGCGGCCTCTGTGAGATCCGGACCCATGACAGCAAGGGCAAGGATTGAGTACAACGCACTAGCCACCCGAGCCACGAGGCCCTACAGGGAGTCGTGGATTGAATCCCATTTGGATCAAGTCAACGACCCAGCTAATTCAATCTATAGAATGAACTGATTCTGATAAAGTAAGCTGACTCTCCAGGCAGGATATCCTTAGTAATCCATCTAGAATCCGTCAGAATAACTATCCGACCCAATTACTTGGTAGTTTTTGGGAGATTTTGAATAATTCATTTTAACCTTACTGTGAGACACTCGGCGATCTCGATGGAATTTGAACCCACGACGGCTGCAGAGTTTAAATATTGGGCAAGATATGATTTTTTGGCCACACTTGATGGACGCAATATTGTTGGCGATTGGGTTAGGGCAACTATTTTTCAACCACTCAAAATACACCCGCGTATTCCCAATAGCTTTTTTTGCATACAACTACTTGACCTCGTCGCCTGTGCGTTTCCGACTCTCTCCGCAAGATCCCTATTATCGCCGGTCCTGTATTACAGGTGGCTGGGGTGGGGCCACATAACCACGTCCGACCGGAAGCTTACTCATTTCAAGTTCCAAATAGGGAAAGCCTTTGCAGGTAAACAACTCAAGTCTATCAGAATTAACAAGAATGGCTGTCCCGAACAACCTGCGCATTCCTAGGCTTATTGAAATAACAAAAGATCATGTACGGGCATTACTGTGGGAATAATTACTGTGAAAACAATCACAGGCTTATATTGGTGCACGCCACCAATAATGAACATCATCCGAAGATCGAAATAGCTTTTCAATACGTTGCCTTCGTGACTACCTCGTAAATTGGGCATGCCCACAATTTCATAAGACGTGATGGAGATCTTCCCAAGAATCGACAGTTTAGGTACCTTCTGCAAGGTCGTTATACCTGTTCTTTACCCTTCGCCATCAGATCACGTTTCTCCAGCTCAACTATTGCTTAAGCTAACACTTCGGAGGTTCGAAAACGCACGTGGGTCTAACGGCATGAGCATGTCGTTTGTCTTCTCTACAATGCTGTTTTTGGATCTCGCAATTGCCTGTGTTCATGATGCATGGTACTTGGTTGGTCGTTGATTCAAATTCGGGTCAAGTGTTTGTTGTGGACCAGGCGGTGTGGAGTGGTGCGGGTCCGGCCACGCCAGCTACCTACGCCCACTCTCACCTCCGGTCGTCTCCACTATGTCTTGACACCGGGCCCAGGTGGGAAGGAGAGAGTGCGGTAGATGTTGTGCAAATTTGCAATCACTGCAAATTAATTCATCGCGAGTCACCGGGCCTGCTTCACCTTATTGTGAAGCACACGATCTACATCGTCGGATGTGACAAACGAGATCAGTGATTGACACTTCCCGTAACCCCTTGACCCGCCTGCGTTTTCTGCGAACACAATGGTCAAGTTTGTCTGTGTAAGTGTGGCAGTTCGCGTCTCCCTGCCGCGAGACTTGTCGCTAGCCCCGTGAGTGCTCCAGGCCAATCAACGCCGTCCCCCCTCTGATTGGCTGGCGGACGCGGAGACAACACGACAGTTCGACCGTCGATTTCGACGATGTCCACCGTGTGCCCCACAGCTGCGGCAGCGGTGGGAGCAGGGACGGTGACTTACGCAGGGGTTTATAGTGCCAGTAGACTTGCGTAGCATCTACCTACACTCTCCTCCTCCCCCGCCTGGGCCCGGTGTCAAGACAGAGTCAAGAAGACCGGAGACGGGGGAGGCCGCAGGTGGATGGCTCGGACGGATCCTCGCCTTGGCGCTCCACTCCGCACCCTCTGGTCCACACACAAATGACCAGGATTTTGACCACAAAACAATGGGGTGGAGGCAGTGGTCCGGTTGTGCGACGAATGCCGACAACAGGGTCCGCCAGCGCACCCCGCAAATGTTGGCATTTGTTATTGCGCACAGATAACGCCTGCCAGAGTCCGATGTGGCCCCCGTGTTGGTCCAGCGCATCTAACACGTGGCCCGTTTTGAGGGCACACGCAGAGACAACAAAAGGCGCATACACGCGCTGGGTCGCAGCACCTCGAAGGCGGGCACAACAACCACTTGACTGGAGAGCGCGCTCGAGGCGACTACCCACAGAGCCTTGGTGTACGCACTTCCAAAATAGAAGAGGTTATCCAAATAAAACCGTCTTCCCTGACTACGGTTGCCGAGACTGAGAAGACGAGAAAACGTTGTCGCTGCCGCAAAACAGCGTTCAAAAAAGAATTTCTGGTGATTCTTGTCCTATTAATAACGCCGTGTCACCTCGTCTTCTAATAATTCCACTTTTGTGGAACCAACTGCCAGCAAATAATTTCTCCCTGTTTGGCATTCATTTGGTCCTTTCAGTAAGTTGTTGAACCCAGCTTCTATACTTAGAGAGTGTGACATTAATTGTTTGAGCACACCTATCGATCACGTGTCCCTAGACAAGCACGTCAGGCAGACGCAGGCTGGGTGCTTGACCACTCTGCGTCTGCCTGACCTGAATTACTTGCCACAGATTCATGCCTTTTGTGAATGTGCATCAGAACGGCACCACGACAGAGTCTAATGGACTCACCGCATAATACACGGAAACTCTTGTTACAGCGCTTTACCAGCAGTCTGAATAAGATGTCTCGAATGACGATAATTGAGGTAATATTTTTAAAGTTACAAATTCCTCTTTTTTTAAGCCTAAAATTGTTGAAAGTACCTTCTGCCAGAACGGGTACTCCGACAGATTTGTTGTTAAGTACACGACAGAAGGACCACCAAAGTCCCCGACGCTGACGGCAGAAGCGAAAAGGCTGTTCATCAGGGGACGCGCCGAGTAAGCTTCTAAGAATGCGCCTAACTCAAGCTGTAGCACGCACCTTTCCAGCAGCTGTAACCCATGCACTCTTCTCCGCTATGCCCATCCTATACGGAGAGGACAAGCAGAAATTGCAAGACCAGACCACCTCTATGTGCATTTACTCCTTCACCTGATCCCGTGGGGCAGAATATATTGGTCGCACGAGCTGGTGTTTGCCCCAAAGGATAAGAGAGAAACTCCAAACATGGCAAGGAAAGGGTCAAATAAAGAAAGTTTACAGCTCTATCCTTGCGCGCATGATAGACACGGATCACCGTGTAGATGCCGGGAAGGCTTTCGACCGATTTATAAAGTTCCGTAAAAACCATTCAATATCCCGTGGACAGTGTCTGTTGGCAACGGCAGAGACGACTGTAATCAGGCTATAGGAACCAGTCCTATGTGCGCATAAGAACTCCGTTCAGGCCCAACAGTTACAATGGGTCAAAGTCACCAAGCCAGCCACCCGCCACCCATCCCAATGCTCACTATTTCCCTTACCCCTGACGGTAATTTTGTTTTCCACTTTACCCACCCACCCCCCTACAAATCCCGGCTACAGAATACCTTCTGCTGGCCGGAATTTACTTACTATTAACTTCAATAGCAGTACAAATGTGCAGGCCTGAAGAGAGTTTATCGAAAGCAAACACATGCTCGCCAAATCCTCTTTTGATGATAAAATACTGTAATTTCTTTTTCGAATGTTAAATATACACTTGATAAAAGTCAACTTCATACAAACAATTGGGGACCAAATTTCGCTTTCTTCCATATCGGCATGTATATGAATCTTGCTAAGGATAGATACGGTTTCATAAAATTTAATCGATTTCAGTCTTGTTTCAGGCTGGAATCGTGATCTAAGTCCCCTTTGCGCATGATAGACGTAGATCCCCCTGTGGATGCCGGACAGACCTTCCGAGTGATATATAAGGTATTGACAAGCCATTGAAAATGCCTTGGGTAGCGTCTTTTGGCAACGACAGGGGCGACTGTACTCAGGCTACACAAACCAGTCCTATGTATGCATAATAACATCGAGCAGGCCTCACATTTACAATGGGCCAAAGCCACCAAGTCAGTCACCCGCATAAAAGTACCCCTCCCAGTGCCAACCATCTCCCTTCCCCCCGACACTGATGGTAATTTTGTTTTTCACTTCGCCCACCCCCCACCAAATCCCGACTACAGAATAACTTCTACTCGCCAGAATTTCCTCATTAATCATTGCAATAGCAACACAAATGTACGGGCCCCGAAGAACGTTTGTCGAAAGGAAACACATGCTCGCCAAATTGTCTTTCGAAGATAAAATACTGTAATTTATTTTACGAATTTTAAATATACATTTGGTAAAAGCTCAGTTCACACAAACAGTTGGAGCCAAATTTCGTTATCGTCCATATCGCATCCATAAGACTGTTGCTAAGGGTAGACACGGCTTTATGAAACTTGATCAAATGCAGTCTTGGTTCACACAACAGTCATGATCTGAGTCCCCTTTGCCACCTCCGGTCTTTTCCACTATGTCTTGACACCGTGCTCAGGTTGGGAAAAGTGTGGGAGGTGCTGTGCAAATCTGCAATCACTACAAATTAATTCCTGCGCAAGTAACCGTGCCGGTTTCAACATGCTATGGAGCACACAGCGGACATCGTCGATTGCAACGGTCAAGCTGTTATTTAGTTTTACCAGCACGGCTGACAGACAGCTAGCCAGGACTCCGGAATTCGCTTAACGACTCTCGGGGGTTCGCGATCGACATCTCGTAACGTATGCTAATCACAGAGTTTAGTTCACGTGCGCTTGTCTATTATCTCAGTACCACAGTTATCGGTACCATTAAGCAAATGGTAAAATTAGAAAGCTATCGGATATCCGCTATCAGACGCGGGTCAATAGATCACTGTAACGACGCCAGTACACCGAGAGGATGTTGCATACTTTCTATCATTCCCCGGCGCTCTCGTGATATAGTCAATTCTGGTGCTAATGTTTATAAGATACCGATACGAAAACACAGATAGTCTCTGTCGCTGCCTACTCCAGAAGCAGTAAGATAGCCGAATTCCTAGGCAATGTTTGCCAACTCCCAAAACACGTTTGGATCAAGGGCGGCGGACCCAACCGAGGCCAAGTGATGTTCATTAGACACCAAGCAAAGACAAAACCATTCTTTCCATGTCAAGTATGATTTAAACCCCAGGTCACCAGCGGCTTTTAATAACTATCGACAATAATGATTGGAACATTTGTAGAGTACATCTTCTAGCCCTCGATCTCAAACATCTTGCAACCCTTCACTTGACACTTTCTGAACCCACCTTTCATCACATCAGTCATCTCATCACAAACCGTCTTTCCTGTTTTTAAGTTCTCCATTAACTGGCCATTTGGAGGATCGGATCAAATGTTTTGCTAACGACTACCCGACCAGTCTGCCCGAGAATACTTTTGTTTTCGAAAGTGCGAAATGCATAAAAAAAACTCTAGCGTACGACGTGCGCAGGCCTGCTGTCGGGGGCTCTGAAAGCCAGTAGGATTCTGTACGGAATGTACGACTCCTACTGGGGTCTTTTCCCGTCTCCTCTTAAGCTGAACTGGGCCGTGATTCCTTCAGTGCGCTGAGTACACTCTCACTGCTTAAACGTCGCACCCTTTTTCCATTAGTTAGGCGCCTTCCCCACGACCTGAGTCGCGTTTATTCATAAAATAAACGAATAAACGGAGAATGTCATCTGCACATTTTATTAGAAATAACGTCTTCTCTAAATCCCCACCCACATCCTTCGACTTTACTTACTCGTGAAATTTCGAAGCCACTTATTGTTTTTACATCTGTAGCCGGTCTCTACAGGGGGATCGCTGGACGCGCATAGACAACTGGGACATAGTCGCATTACGTTGCAGGCATCGGATAGTGCCCATTTTATCGAGGGAAATAGTCGTAAGCATTTGAGTGCCCTAATTGCAACGTAAAATGTGTGTGATATACAGAAAAATTTTCTGAACTGAATTAGTTCAAACAAGCCCATAATGGTAAGACAAAACGGGAACGAGTTACAGGGGGTGAGCTCGACTTCTCATCGCTCTTGGTCATTTCGGAACTTAAATATGTCAAGGTCCTTTTTAAAACTTTGTATAGATGGTGACAACTCAACATCCGCGGGAAGGGCATTCCATGGTTTGGACCACTCGAACAGAGGAGGACTTCCGCACACGCAGCCTTGCCTGTTGAGGGCGCAGTTTTAACGGGTGACCCGGAGGTTGTTGATAGATTCAGATTGGAAAAGTTGAGAGATCCGGGAAGATTATTAGAAGAAGAAAATTGGCTCTCCGGAACAGGTTTATTTAACTGCTGACGTTTCAAAGAGCTGGGTCGGCCTTTCGTTGTCAAAGCGTAAACTGCACTTAATCGATCAGAAATGTAATTTAAAGTGGCAAGTTGTGTTGGCCGGCCTCATGCTGTTCGATTCTTTCCTCTCCTCCCGCTGCGTCGGCCTCTTAGGAAATGGTTGACGGGCGTTTTGCCGGTGTGCTTAATGAGTCACCACTCCGTCGAGGGGAGCTGATTGGACTTTAGTCGGGCGGTCGGTTTGGTGGTTCTTCTTCTTCCTCACGGAGTAAGCTCAGCGTCGGGCTATCTCCGTGTGGCTTTCTTAAGTCCGATGTGGTTGTTTGGTCCTGAGCTTTACGATTGTGATGACGTAGGACTTTGTAAGCTGCAGGAAGGTCCAGATGCCTGTTGATAGAGTGGGCACCGGAGAACCACGCCTCGACAGTTAGCCGTTCTGCTTTTGTGTTGCCTCGGCCTAAGATGGTAGCCCTCTGGAGGTCAAAGTATGCCCCGTTTCTCCAACGTGTGTTGCTAGTTGAGAGTTAGGGTCTAACCTCCGAGTGGCCGATTTATGTTCTTGTAGGCGAGTTTGCGGCTACAATGTGTTCACGCAGACGTCTAAAAAGCCTTATGGTTAAAATTTGTATAGAAAAACCTATTTCAACCTACCCTCGAGCCCCCAGATCTGCACCGAATTTGAGCCTTAAGGATCGTGTGTCTGCTATGCCATGATCACCAAATCATGGCCCTCACGGCCTACTGTGCGCGTGCACTTCTCTGGCACCTGGTTCGCTGCCCATGGATGCGCTTGCGCTCTCCGCGCCGTGTGAATGGTTGACCAGTGACTTGTGTCACCCCATTCTACCCATTTTCGTCGATGGTTCAAATTCTGGTCAAGTGCATCTTCTTCACCAGGGCGTGTGGCCGTACGCCTAGGTGCGGGTGCGACCGCGTCAGTCACCTGCGCCCCCCCCCCGCATTCGCTCATCTTGACTGTTTTAACACCAGGCTCAGGTGGGGGAGAGGGAGAAACAGTACGATTGGAGCTGTGTGCAGCGTATCCCGTCCGGGCCGTCAGGGCATCATGCCACAAACGCGACAACCGAGCGATCAAGATCATGACCCCTGTTCAGAGCTTCTTTGTGCTGATTGGCCACCCATCAACCTATGACAGTCCCCCGGCTGTTTCCCCAAGCCTCCTCACTTGTGCTGTCTATCGTACTCAGTACACATCCTATTTCCAATTAGCCTTCTGTTTTGCATACATAGCATTGGCGACGCAGCCTAGCGAACGTGTCTTCATTGCTGCCTACATCGCTGCCGATCTGGCCAAAGAACACCCAGAAGCCGTCAAATGACTCGTGGTTGCAATGGAGGAAGACATTTGAGGATTATATTGAACTACTTCCGGTTTTGTCACCCACAATTGTACTGGACGTCTCATCTAAGTTGAAACTCCTCCGGACGAATCTCGAAGAGTTGGGACAACGATATTTCGATGCCCTCAATCTACAAAAAAGCTATAGATCTCCAAACAGCATTCTCAAAACTCGAGTCAGCGTGGTGAGGAGAAGACAATGTCTTTCTCAGTCGCTATCGGTTTTGTCAAATGCGTCAAGAAACAAGTCAATGTGTCAGTGACTTTATTACTAATCTGACTCTGGCCATCCAGGACTGTGGGTATAAAGAGATCAAGGCAGACCACCTCGAGCACGCAATGCTCGTTCAGCAGTTGATCGTCGGTCTGCGCGATGAAAAAGCTCGGAAAAATCTCTTTTCAGAGAAGAAGGATCTGTCACGGGAGAAAGCCTGTGATATCGCCAGTCATCAGGAGCGCGTGCGACAAAACCTTCAGCAGCTGAATCAGTCAAACGAGTGATAGCATCCTTGGAATATGAAATGGCTGTCTCCCTAGTCAACACTGCTGTGTCTTCACCTAAACAGCGACCCTCAGCTCCCTCAATACACCTACCATCCTGCTACCGTTGTCATCAGCATCATATCCGGTGGTCAGACTGCAGACACCAGAAGACGGTATGCCAGCTTTGCAAGAAAGTCGGCCACATCGAAGGAGTGTGTTTCTCCAAAAGACGCGCGAATACTAGCAAGCATGCGACCTACCCTAATACAGCTGGGGATGGCGAGGCGATACTCCGAATGTTTTCGGCCAACGCGCCACTCCAATCGCCCTACACCGCCACGCTTCCGGTTGATCACCACCACATGAAGTTTGAAATTGACACTGGCTCAGCTGTTATTCTCATCAATGAGGCCTCTCTTCAGAAATTACCCTCCCTCCTTCAGGCTAGCTCAATATTCCGTAGTTATACTGGAGAGAACGTAGAGGTTCGAGGGATCTTTACAGCCGAAGTCGAGCATGATGGAGAACCTCATTACTTGCCGGTTCATGTGATGAGAGGAAATCAGCAACCAAATCTCCTCGGACGGAATTGGATTAACTGTGTGCCTTCTGTGCTATTCTATGTACATCGGATTGGTGTAAATCAATATCGGCCAGGGTGAGACCACTTGGCCTGTTATGCGAACCAAGGGTTTCGAGTCTGGCCTCATGCACACAAAACTGCTGAAGAACTTTCGTACAATCCAGCGTAATTCGGCCTCGCCTGACATGCGCAGTGTAAAATCAGAAAGATGGGAAAACGTTTTCGAGAAGGGGCAAGCAAGACGGACCACAGGCGTTGACTATTGCGGTCAGACTATTAAATTGGTTTTACCATCATTCACAAAACCAACTAACGAGACGGATATCTACACACCGATACTCGACCCGACACGTCCACGCAAACCAGAACCCAATCTAGACCGATCAGACCTCGGCAGCTTACTAGCTCAGCACTGAATGAATACGTCTGCACAGGTTTCCCGACCAAACTGCACTTACACTGTTCCGCCCCACCGCAACGTTTAACTCCACGCAAACGCAATCACACCCACAGAATGTGCCTCGGCGTCATCGCTGTCATTGAACAAACTCTCGGTCGGCCAAACATAGAGCAGGCCATACATAGTCGCACTAACCGCGATCCTGGCCACACCGTGGAGACCTAGTCCTCCACCCTGCCGGAAGGAGAGAGAGAGGAATGCGCTTTATTTTGAAATCATATGTTCAAAATTTTCAGCAAAAATTTGGCTCCATTCACTATGGGCAGTAAATAACTTAATAGATTATTCAAGAGTCAAAGTTTAACACAAAGAAACGATTATTATGGGGGATAGTTCAAGTCTTAGCTTCTGTATTTCTGTCTCTTCGCACGTAAGATAGCGCGCTAGGAATGGCAATACAGAAGCTTGATAAGCCGATGTGCGACAGGATATAAGACGGAAGTTGCGGCGCATCGGGCGGGAAGACTTGGCAGACATAAGATCGGAATGTAGAGGATGGGCAACGTCATCTAGAATTCGACCAGCAAATTGCTTGACCGCATTGCAGTGTCGTTGTAAGATTGTGTCAACCAAAAAATATAAGAAACGCCAGCAGCAAAAGAGAGCATGCGGAGGATTCGTTTCAAAATAAAAAGATCCTTTTTTAACAAAGCAGGAAAAACGACAGGAAATCAGTATAGGGTAAGAGGAAGAATGCAGGCATCAATGAATCGCCAGATTAAGGGTTGAGGTGTGTGGTAGGAACGTAAACGACGAATGTAGTAAAGAAGTTTACGAACTTTAATAAATAGGGAATCAATATGGAGGGAAAAAGAAAGATTTGAGGACAAAGTAACGCCGAGATACCTGAAAGAGGAAGAAACCAACGTACGAACATTCGGTGTCGCCTGTTGTTAAAAATAACGGGGTATGCCAAGCCCTGAAAGCCGACAATTGGTACATGAGTAAAACCCAACAGCCGTGACAAAAAGCCATTTACAGAAAGGCCCCACCGAGCATCCGAAAACCTGAAGGGAATAGGAACGAACCAAGGCGTTGTGGCCGTCCCTGACAACACTGCCGGTTGTCTTATCAATCTAAAACACACTACCCCAAGGAGTACTGACTTACCAGCGTACACTGCATATTGCCATCTTGTAAAACATGTGAAATAACGCAGTAGCAAGACAATGCAAAGTCAATTCAGTGGGCAACCTACGGAGTCCTGAGGTGAGAATTCTGTTTGTGTTTCCATCAGCATTCCACATCTCACGCTGTGGAAATCAATTTGGGCCGGCGCATGACCGTCACCAAGATGCAACGGCTTCAACTACGGCCATCCTGACCATCTAACAAATCCTGTATAAGCCTCATTATAATGCACGCACAAGAGAAGGCCATGCATGGAGACTGCGACAACGATGCCTACGTCAACAGTACAAATCAGTGCTTGCGATTGCACCAAACATTCCTAGAAATCGAAATTCTGCTCGCATTCTTTCGCCCCAAAGCGCTGTCTCCCTTTCAAGCTGGGTGTCAGGAGCCAGTCTTAAACCATGTTTCTAAAGCCCAAACCGAAAAGCAAATACAACTACATTGGACTAATTGCAACCACCAAATCCCTGTGCTACATTGACAAGGTTGGTGATATTGCAATCCCCCTAATGCACCGAGTCGCATAAATTTTCAGGGAATATTCCTCCAATTACAAGACTTGAAGCCTTAATATAAGAATGAAGCCGGCGGTTGTAAACACTGAATGCGAAAAGGGTCGTCATTAATGCCACATATGTCATCAGGGGACAAGCGTATTCGAGACACGACATAAACTGTACGAACGGTGATTAAACCAGAGGCCAGACGGTCCTCTAGTCTCAGTACACGTCCGACTTACTTTTTGGCATTTTCATCTGGAGACCAGGGCGGTCTCACTCTCGTAAATGCCATCAATTAGGACGAAAGAAAATCAGACTTCTCGTGAGCATTTGCATAAGTTCTTCAAAGATTATCCCCAAACAGCTTGTACTTGACAGATCAAGTCCCCGCCTAAATGGGTCAACCACACGTTCAGCAACAATCAGTATGTTATTCCGCCTACTAGGGTCAATAATTTCTTCGTCGTGTCCGTAATCCACACAAACTCCGACTGACAACGCAGAGAAAATAGTCTCCATTACAAGCAAACAGGAGGGAGTCTCGAGGACGAACTTCACTCAAGTGCTCTGCCTAGCCCACTCACGAGATGCTATGGACGATCATTCGCAAAGTCACGGCGGGCACTTGCACAATAACACAGGCACCAATAACATCGCCATTCGCCGACTGCCCTGTCTACAGCCAGTGGGCCAGCCCACCTATCACACTCACGACTGAGATGTCCTGGACTAAATTCAAACCGCTCGGCAAGGTTACTCAACTGCACCAAATATGATACCAAAAACCTAACAATGACCAGCGTCCGTTAATGCAGATCATTGGCATGCCAACGCCTACCATCACAGAACGCACACAACAGCAAAGCCAGAAAGGCTGAAGCTTTAGCCTCCCGTTCAAAACAACCTACTGAGGTCCGGAGGGAGGATCCTGCTTGTGTGCCCAATGGCATCCGACCATTCACGCTGAGGGAATCCATTTAGGCCGGCGCTTGACCGTTGTCCAGGTGGCAACGGCTCAAAGTACGGCCATCTTAGACGAAAAACAAACTTGCGTTTATGCATCGCGCTGTGGGAAACAAGCGGAGGGATCCCAAACGAAGGCCATTTTACCGGACTACTCCCCCTTACCAAACTGATCAACACTTCCAAATGCGTTATAACCTCTTCATGTCGCGGGATAACTGGCCTCGGAATATGCGCTTGGAAGTGAGTTTCTCCACGGCACTGACCCGCAACATGTCTCGCCGCCGTTCATCCACGACGTGACGACTTTCGACCGCCGCCGCCGTACGTGCAATGGAATGCCCATTATGTCGCCATTCAGAATACCTGTGCCATGAAGAACATTCCGCAGTACACATTCCTTCGGAGGGATGAAATGGCAATTGTTCACGGAATATACACCGTCGTTGCAGCACAAGAGGGATGCGCTGTCCTCAAGCATACAAGTCATTAGAAAATTGATTTGCATTTCCTGATGCAAAAGCCTAATCGCTTGTGCGAGTGTGATTTTTTTTGCCAAAAATCGCGCGAACAGAGAGCCACAACCGTAGTAGCGACCGCGCCAGCCCGCGTAGACAACAGTGGCGTACGTTTGCGTGGAACAGCCATGCCACCGAGATCCCTACTGGCACAGCACTCTCACTCGCATTTACTGTCTACCTCAATGACGCCGTCTTGGTGCACTCTCGACGCGTCTTCTCGGAGGGTGGCGTTGTTGTTATAGTTGGCGAAATGGCGCAGGACATTTGCAGTTACAGAGCGGTGCACCACACAGACAACAATGAAGGCACTAAATCCAGCCATGATAACAGGAGGATTTGAGACCACATGCATATCTCTATGCGATTGTACGCAGGCCAACAAATACAGCAGATATCACAACAAATTACCCCTCCCTCACAACCAGTGCAATTCAAAGCATTGTATCACACGAAACGATTTGCGAGCCGACATTTTGTCAGTCACAAACCGCCCCATCATGCCAGCACAACCACCACCACCACCACCACCCCGTTAAAAATACCAGATATGAACGTCGTTTTCAACGTAAGCGAACGACCGTGGGAGAATGCTGAGATCAAAGGGTGAAACAACTGCCTTCATTCAACAACCGTCATCTTTTTCTGGCATTTTTAATGCAGGCATAGCATGCCTCCACTCCCGAATGACAGTTCGAGATTCCACAAACAGAAATGCGGATATAAAACCCGGTAAAACCCACACCTATTCGTTTTGTTAATGAAGGAGATCATTCCTACGTCTGTCTGTCAGCGCTGATATGAGCCTTCGTATAGGCCACACTCGATAAGCAAGAGCATACTGCCGTACAGTGGGTAGAATATCCGCACACGTATTAACATGAGACTACCGCAGCGTCATTATTTAGTCTCCAATACGAAGGAAAATCACGCGCTTGAGTAGCAGACGGACTCATGTGGCCATGCCGAAAACTTACCATCCATTGAGATACGAGCGGTATACTTCAGTGAGAAAGATAGAAACGCGGCGTCCGCTAGATGGCCATGCTACAGAGGCGCATGGCCAAGAAATAAAACATTATGAGTATTTTTGAAGAAATCGTTCAGGAGACGAAGTTGTCCACCTCGAATCCGACAGCGATCTCGTCCAACTTCTTCAATTACTTCTTAACGGAGACACCCAGTAGGAATGGCTGGTCTTACAGCCTCCCTGGTTAGAAAAAAAAACAGCTAAGAATACAACACTACGAGGAATACCACGGGAGAAAGAGCCCCGTTATTTACAAAATCCCTGCCCGTTGATGCATAAACACTGTGAATAAATACAACGCCAGTGACGATTTCTGGAAATCGGCGTTGACAGATTTAGGAAAAAAAGGACTAACATCAACTCCCTGAAATTCTATCAGCCTTTCCCACTTACTCATTCTGGTGGCACAAAAACACTAATAACCAACAATTCCACCAACCGTTTATCCTCCTCAGACATACAGGCGACAATCCAACCAACTGGCAACTAATTCTTCCCACAAATGGCGTTCACCCCTACCAATTCGCCGCCATCCTACCCCGAGCGAACATGAAGACCGACAGCGAAAATACAGCCTCCTCCAGTTTCGAATAACGCACTTCATTGTCATTGTGCGACGCCAACAACGTCAAATCACATAGATTCTCGGCTGGCGTCTTATAAATATCGGCCAGGGTGAGACCACTTGGCCTGTTATGCGAACCAAGGGTTTCGAGTCTGGCCTCATGCACACAAAACTGCAGAAGAAATATCACAAAATCCAGCGAAATTCTGATTATTGCTGTCAGACGATTAAATTGTTTTACCATCATTCACAAAGCCAACTAACCCACCGACACTTTACCTGTCACTTCCACTCAAACCAGAACCCAGTGTAGACCGGACGTAGGCAGCTTACTTGTTCAGCACTGACTGAATACGTCTGCACAGGTTTCTCGACCAAAATGCAATTACACTGTTCCGCCCCGCCGCAATGTTGAACTCCACGCATAAGCCTCAGCGTCATCGCTGTCATTGAACATACTCTCGTTCGGCCAAACATAGAGCAGGCCATACATTGTCGCACTAACCACGATCCTGGGCACACCGTGGAAACCTAGTCCTCCACCCTGCCGGAAGAAACCAACGGACCAACATTCGGTGTCGCCTGTTGCTAAAAATAACGGGATATGCCAAGCCCAGAAAGTCGAAAATTGGTACACGAGTAAAAACCAAAAGGGGTAACAAAAAGCCATTTACAGGAAGGACCCACCGAGCATCCGAAAACCCGAAGGGAATAGGAACAAACCAAAGCATTGTGGCGGCGCCTGAAAGCCCTGTGAAGGCCTATCGGTTAGCTTATCAATCTAAAACACTGCCACAATAAGCACTGCCTCACCAGCGTAGACTGCACACCGCAATCTTGTAAATCATGAAATAACACGGTGGCGACACAATACCAGGAGTTAAAGTCAATTCAGTGGGCAACCTACGGAGTCCTGAGGTGAGAATTCTGTTTGTGTGTCCATCAGCATTCGACATAGCATGTAGTGGAAATCAATTTGGGCCGGCGCATGACCGTCACCAAGATGCAACGGCTTCAACTACGGCCATCCTGACCATCTAACAAATCCTGTATAAGCCTCATTATAATGCACGCACAAGAGAAGGCCATGCATGGAGACTGCGACAACGATGCCTACGTCAACAGTACAAATCAGTGCTTGCGATTGCACCAAACATGCCCAGAAATCGAAATTCCGCTGGCAATTCTCCGCTTCAAAGCGCTGTCTCCCTTTCAAGCTGGGTGTCAGAAGCTAGTCTTGAACTATGTTTCCAAAGCCCAAACCGAAAAGCAAATATATCTAAATTGTCCAACAGCAACCACCAAATCTCTGTGCTACATTGACAATCATGGTGACATCCCAATTCCTCTAATTCACAGAGTCGCATTAATTTTCAGGGAATATTCTCCCCTCCAGACAGCTGTAAGCCTTAGTATAAGACTGAAAATGGTCCGCCATTAATGCTACAGATGTCGTCAGGGTACAAGCATACACGACATTCGAAACACTGCACGAACGGTGATTAAACCAGAGGCCAGATGGTCCTCTAGTCTCAGTACACGTCCGACTTATTTTTCGGCATTTTCATCCGGAGACCAGGGCGGCCTCACTCTCGTCAATGCCATCAATTAGGACGAAAGACTGTCAGACATTCGGCGAACATTTGTACAAGTCGCTTATAGAACATCATCCAGTACCGTGTAGTCTCATTTATCACGACATCGATTAACTATGACAATCCACACATGGATGACCAAGCATAACGTTATTCCACTAATTCGAGTCAACAGTTGCTTCATCCTACCGAGTCGCAAAGATGTCATGCTGGGGGACTTTCCTCACCAAACTCAAAAATTAGCCTAACGCACTTACCAGCCTCATCGGATCGAGGGATAACAAAGACATGTGGAGTTAAATATCCGCTGGGAGTGATTTATCCCACAGGAATGGCGTACACCAAGTCTGACTGTCGTCCAATGGCCTTTCGATCGCGTCCAAATTCAGTAAACCTGCACTATGAAAAAGCTTCCGCGGCAGATATTCCGTCGGAGCGATGAAATGGGTAGCTCCCACCGTGGTTGCAGCACCGGAGAGAGGCGATTCCGCCCAATATATCGCAGTCATTGGAAAAATCCCCTACGTTTTCTGTTTCAAAGGGCGAACTAAACAGAACGCGACTCACCTGATGGGGCGTGGTTGTATTTACTGCAAATTTCACGAGCAGAGAACCCCGAACATAGCAGTCGAAGTGGACGCCGGTAGCGCACATTTGCATGGAACAGCCTTTCCTGTCCCCAGCGCTGACACTCGATGAAGCCGGCACACGGTCTCCGAATGACGCCTCCTACTGGTGCAATCTTGGCACATCCATCCCAAACGGGGCCTTTATTTGTGGCACACACACAGGTCCCGAGTCTGATTATTACACAGCGATGTCGGATAATTTACAAATCCGGTTGCTCAACGCTGCTTTGCAACACTCGGACAGGCTGCCCAAACACCCTAAACCACTGAATTCACACAACTTGCCATCTCAGAGACTTCGTGAGGCGAAGAGGTCAGTCACGCACGAACCTGCGTCACACTCCTCCGTGTTTTACAACCCAGTTGCAGCCCGCATACGTCCTTTCCGACTCTTCATACCAAATTTACTATGCAGAAGGCGACTCTGCAACAGCAATCTCAGGCCGACAGCTCTCTCAATGTCTGGAGGCTGCGTATCCGACTCACAAGGAATGAGGTCAAGCCTTGTCTACCATCCATGAATTCTGTGCATATTCGACAGTGGCCTTCCAGCGGTCACCATTGCGTTCATATTTGTCCGCATGGAACCGAGGTGCCAGTTCATACACTTCGGATGGTAAGGACAATTTTCATTACCAGTCTCCACCGACACACGACCCACACCCCGCCTCCAAAAACCATCAGCTAAATTTTACTGTTCGTACCTATGCGGCCTCAATGCCAAAAAACAGCTTACAGACATTTCAGCCTCTGGAAAACCACTGATATTTCGTTATTCCCACGAGTGATTTCTGTCGGCATGGCATATCGTCACATACAAACGGGCGCGGTGGCGAGACAAAACCAAGAGCTGATGTCAATTCGTAAGGCAACTTGATGAGTCCAGAGGTGAGAACTCTACTTGTGTGCCCATCAGCATTCAACACCTCACGCTGCGGGAATCAATTTGGGCCGGCGCATGACCGTCACCGATACGCAACGGCTTCAACTTCGGCCATCCTGATCATCGCACAAACCCTGCATAAGCCTCATCAATGCGCGCATGCCGTGCATGGAGACTGCGACAACGATACCTACGCCAACAGTACAAATCAGTGCTTACGTTTGCACCAAACATTCCTGGGGATCAAAATCTTGCTCAAATTTCTTCGCCGGAAACCGATAAGAATACAACACTATAAGGAATACCACGGCAGAAATAGCCTCGTCATCTACGAAATCCCTGCAGGTTGATGCATAAACACTGTGAATAAATACAACGCCACAGAGGATATCTGGAAACCGCTGTTGACAGATTTAGGAAAATAGGACTAACATCAACTCCCTGAAATTCTATCAGCCTTTCCCACTTACTCACTCCGGCAGCGAAAAAACACTAATAACCATAGAGTCCACTAGCAGGTTATCGTCCTCGGGAATACAGGCGACACTCCAACCAAATGGCAGACAGTTCAGCCCACAAATGGCGTTCATCCCCACCAATTCGCCGCCATCCCACCCGGTGCGTGCATGAAGACTGACAGCCAAAATACTGCCTCCTTCGATTTCGAATAACGCACTTCACTGCCATTGTGCGACGCCAACAACGTCAAATCACATAGATTCTCGGCTGGCGTCTTACTAATATCGGCCAGCGTGAGACCACTTGGTCTGTTATGAGAACCAAGGGTTTCGAGTCAGGCCTCATGCACACAAAACTGCAGAAAAACTATCGCAAAAGCCAGCACAATCCGGTCTCGCCATACAGGCGCGCTGTAAAAACTCGGCACATGACCATCACCCAGAAGCAACGCCCTCAACTACGGCCATCCTGACGATCACATTAACCCTGCATAAGCCTCATCCATGCACGCACAACAGAAGGCTGTGCCGGGAGACATCGACAACGACACCTACGCACACAGCACAAATCAGTGCTTGCAATTGCACCAAACATGCCTGGGAGTCAAAATCGTGCTCCCATTCCGTCGCTTTGAACCGCTGTCCCCCTTTCAGGCTGGGTGTCAGCGGGTAGTCTTAAACCAAAACCAGAAGCAAATACAACTAAATTGGACTACTTGAAACCACCAAATCTCTATGCTACATGGACAACAATGGTGACATCCCAATTCCCCTAATGCATCGAATCGCATTAATGTTCAAGGAATATTCCCCCCCCCTCTATAAGGCTTGAAGCCTTAACATAGGACAGAAACTTGTGCGCCATTAATGCTACATTTGTTGTCAGGGGACAAGCATACTCGAGACTCGACATAATCTGCACGAACGGTGATTAAACCAGAGGCCAGATGGTCCTCTAGTCTCAGTACGCGTCCGACTTATTTTTCGGCATTGTCATTCGGAGACCAGGTCGGCCTCACTCTCGTAAATGCCACTAATAAGAATGAAAGTAAATCACACTTCTCCGGTCAACAACTTCTTCATGGTGCCGGTAATCCACACAACTACCAATTCGGACTGACAAGACAGATAGAACAGCCTCCATTTCTCGCGCACATGACGGCATCTCGTGGACGAACTTTACTCAAGTGGTCTGCGTTGTCCACCCAGGAGATTCCGCAAAAGATCATGCAGGATATTCTATTCACAAAGTGACGGCAGGCACTTCCACGGGAACACAAGTACGAATCGCATCGACATCCGCCGACTACCCAGTCTAAAGCCGGTAGGTCCGCCAACCAACTAAGCCCACGCGCTTTCACACTTACGACTGAGATGTCAGGGTCTGAATTCAAACCGCTCGGCAAGGTCACACAACTGCAATAAGGATGTGGCCAACAACCTACCAATGTCCTGCGACCGTTAATGCAGACCATTGGCATGCTAACGCCTAGCATCACACAACAAATACAACAACAAAACAAGATAGGCTGATGTCCAGGACACCAAGTACAGCATGCACCACAAGCAACTGCCCGCCAGTGACCTCTGATGCGAACTACTGTCACACACTGTGGACCCTAATCGGAGCCATGTTTCCGAAGCCCAAAACGAAGGGCGAATAGAGCTAAATTGGATTAATTGCAACCACCAATTCTCTGTGTTACATTGACAAGGTTGGTGATATTTCAACTCCCCTAATGCACGGAGTCGCATTAATGTTCAAGGGAATATTCCCCCTCTAGGGGGCTTGAAGCCTTAATATAAGAATGAAACAACCAGTTAGACTAACTAAATCAGAAAATGGTACGTCATTAATGCTACAGATGTCGTCAGGGGACAAGCATACGCGAGACTCGAAATACTCTGCACGAACGGTGATTAAACCAGAGGCCAAAGGGTCCTCTAGTCTCAGTACACGTCCGAATTCCTTTTCGGCATTGTCATCTGGAGACCAGGGCGGCCTCACTCTCGTCAATGCCATCAATTAGGACGAAAGACTGTCAGACATTCGGCGAACATTTGAACAAGTCGCTCATAGAACATCATCCAGTACCGTGTAGTCTCATTTATCACGACCCTTCGTGAAGCGAAGAGGTCCGTCATGCACGAACCTACGTCACACTCCGTGTTTTAGAACCCAGTTGCAACCCACATACGTTCTTTCTGACCCCTCATACCAAATTAACTATGCAGAAGGCAACTCTGCAACAGTAAGCTCAGGTCAAAAACTCTTTCAATGTCTGGAGGCTGCGTATCCGACTCACAAGGAATGAGGTCAAGCCTTACATTCTGTGCATATTCGACAGTGGCCTTCTAGCGGTCACCATTGCGTTCATATATGTCCGCATGGAACCGAGGTGCCAGTTCGTACACTTCGGATGGTAAGGACAAGTTTCATGGCCAGTCTCCACCGACACACGACCCACACCTCGCCTCCAAAAACCATCAGCTAAATTTTACTGTTCGTGCCTATGCAGCTTACAGACATTTCAGCCTCTGGAAAACCACTGATATTTCGTTATTCCCACGTTAAATTTCTGTCGGGATGGCATATCGTCACATACAAACGGGCGCGGGTCGCGATCACCTGGCCGCTAGATAAATAGTAGATAGATAGCTAGATAGCGCAGAAAGTATTATAAGGCACAGCAAGAGGCTAGACATGGCCAATTTGCGGCTGATGGCGATAAACAACTATTTCATTCGCCCACGACGTGCAGCCTTGGCTGGTAGTGAATACCACTATGTCACCGTATATTACACCAGCCGGCACCCAATACGAGCAGCTCCCCATAACAAACCCAACCAAAGCGGTAGTACATGTTTTTTCCGATTAGCATATGCCGAGAAATTTAGGATTCCGTGTGAATAGTGATTAGACCGAAACATCGACAAATATCCATTCACACCGAACACCTATCTTCGTTTTGGCTTTTACGCCTCAAAACCGAGTCAGTGAGAGGAAGGAAATTGGCATTGGCACAAAAAATATCTAGTCTATCCTGCTCCAGCTTGTAACAGTGGAATTGCGCCAGCAGCTGAATATGACAGAGATTATAACTTGGCGAATGCAACGCAATTACTGATGAATTCAGCGTCAATATGTAGTTCCCAACACGAAAGTCGCGCAACTGCGTAGGAGGCGGACTCATGGCTTTCCTACCTTAAAAGACCTGTCGGCGCCAGTTACCCGTGTCATCTGGATGACGACGTTCAAAGGTGACACAAAAAATCGTCATCCTAATTGTGGGCCGTCACCAAGACTGATCCTGCGAAACCGGTTGCGTATGGTACACTGTGCTGGGTCTTCTCAGTCAACGATCACTCTCTTATAGCCTCTTGGGACCACGATTGGTTAGCTTGGAGGTGTTGATCATAAGGGGCATACAATGACGACAGCTGGAACTAGTGAATTAGATGCGGCTGTATGACGCGATTACGTGGATACTGACTCAGATGACAATGCTACTGGTAGTTGGTGAAGATCATGGGCATGCTGACGTTTATAATTACACAACTCACACAACAACAGAGGCTGACTGTTTAGCCTACTGTCAAAGACAGGCAATTGAATCCGGTCCAGTGAAGCGTACTGTGGTGATGCTGCTTGTGTGCCCATCAGCAATTCCAGCACTCATGCTGCGGGAATTGGTTTAGGCCGGAGCTTGACCGCTGGTCAACACACAACGGCTCAAATTACGGCCATTTTAGACAACACAAACCTGTCGTGCTCCGCGGCGTGGCAAACAAGCGAGGAATGTCCTGAGGGCGTTCTAAAGGAGGGCTTTCTTTACTAAACTCAATAACAGTTAGAAGCCCGTCCTAGTCTCGTAGTGATAACGTCATCGAACTGGCACATATCACGCACAAACACGCTGATACGTTGATCGTAGCCAGACCAGCCATACTCGTGCTATGAAACACCTACCACTACGTTCGAGAGGTGGAATGGGTAACTCTACTAGTAATATAAACTTCGGTTGTGGCACCAGAGGTACGCAATGCCTCCATTCATCGCACTTGTTGGGAAAAATGGTTCGTACTTCCTGTTGCAAAAGGCAAATTATAACAAAGTATCACTCACCTTATGAAGCGTGATTGCATCTGTCGAAAATACCGCAAGCCGAGGACGTGTGAGCATCCCCGTCAGCACGGGCAGACATCAGTATGCAGATCCCGTTCTCCCAGCGCTGTCAATCCGATTCACAGTCAAGTCCGATAACGCCGGCTTCCGGTCTTTTGTGTAACAGCTGGTCTTGGTGAAATCTTGTCGCACATAACCCGACGAGGAAGTATTTTCGTCGCACACACAGGCCGCAAGTCTCCGACTTTTGTACACTCAAATGTCGCCAATCGAGAACTTAAGATGATCAACGTCGCTTTGGGACTCTGGCGTCAAGTTCCCGGAAGCACAGAGGTGTATTGCTCAAATATCCACCTAAACGCGCCACTCTATTGTACTCGCAGAGCTCGCCACCTTGGCGCCTTCGTGTGACGGTGTCAGTGGGGCACGAACCCAGGTCACGGTCGCCGACGTAAGCCAATTCCTGCTTTTGAACTCAGCTTCAGCCCACATGCGTCCTCTCCGACCCCTTACGTTAAATTCTTAGACGTGAAAGATGCTATATGGTAACAGTTCACGCTTACAACTCTAACGGTGTGTCGGCCGTAAAGACGACCCTAAAGGAGCGAAGTCGAGCTGTATCTGTAAAACGTATATTTTGTCCATATTCGACCGCGGCTCTTTATATGACACGATCGTGTTTGTGTTTGTCCGCATGGAACCGATGTACCGGCTGGTACGTCGGATGGTAAGGACAAATATGTCAGGTCTGTTGGTCAACCTCTATCGATGCATAACCTACTGCAAGAGATATCAACAAGATTGTGCTGATAGTGCCCGTCAGATAGATGATGTCAGAAACAGTTTTTAGTTAAATATCCGTCGCAGAATACTACAAAACTGGTTCTGCCAGAAGAACAAGCGTTTGCATTACGATTAAGCTGACATCTAAGGCCCCGAAATATCACTTTAGTTCGTCCACGACATTCAGCCTTAGATGGTAGCGAATGTATCGCATGACATGAGTGGTCACAAGCAATATCTGACTGCTTACGCCAGGGATGTAAAGAGAGGCTGGTTTTAAAACAAAATTTATTTACAGAAGCGTTACAGCTCAAGTTATCTAGTCGCAGGGTCAGTGAGTTCTCATCCCAGGCTGCAAATATAGAAAGGAATAGCTTAGGCAACGAAAATGGTTTTTCTTAAGAGAACAACCGGGTCGAGAAACCTACCTCTCGAGTATAGCATCACGGATTGGAGCTGATGCCTGTTTGGTGTTTTGGTCATGGAGTTGGAAGATGGACTCGATTACCTGAAAAGAAACGAGCAGACATTAGACAACTCCAAAATCGCCAGAATTATCCAATTGTCGTGCGCAGCTACGCCTAAGGTGGCAAGCCGTGTGAACGTACCTGAATTTCTGTGCTTGTGGTGTCAAGACCGCAAAAAGCCGACCAATCGTTGACTACGAGGCCACTGCCAATCAAGGCGCTGCCCCTGTTGACAGTCCCCGCAGTAAGGGGCAATTGGAGAAGACTGCTTAGCTGATCCAACTCCTGAATGCTGGTTTGCGGGTGAACAAGTCCACCTTGGTTAGTGAGACAGGCGTAAGTCCCCACTAAGGCCTGTCCAGCTATGACGCTCCTGAAGACCTCAACACCAAGTACATCGCTCACAAGTTCTTCCGTTTCCTACAGATTTCGAAGTTTCCATTATGGACAATTATGATAATGTAATTTAAGCATCTACTGTCTGATAGGACTTACTTTATCCAGTTCTGGGTGAATAAGGGCGACGTAGTCATTACACACTATGGTGTTGCCCAGAGCTGATAACCGCTCCTCTATCCGGCGCACATTAACTTTCTCCGGTAAACTGTTTGTCAGGTGCGTCAGCTCCTGATCGGTAGCAGTGTGGGGAATCAAGAGGCCTTTTGAATTTCCTACGCGGCGAAAAGATATAGTCTTACCAAACAGAAAGAGGTTATCAAGGCAACGTGTTCTACGGAAGGCAGTAGAGCAGTTTTGCTTGCCTAAGTAACTAGCACCAAGTTGTAATTTCGGAATCGCCAGTGGGACTTTAGCTAATCACACGATAAAGTACTCTACCACTAAGTAATCGTTGACAGGTACCTTAACGGGTGGCACTTTGGTCAAGTAGACTATGAGTTACTCGATCAATAAACATGGGGAGACATCAAATATATAGACTGTGCACCGGATGGGAGAAGGCATAAACGCCGGGCCGTGGTGAGTGACTGAAGCGTCGATGTAATGTCTGACAAAAGGCGCCTTTAAAAAGTACACACACCCCACAATCTAGGTCCTTAGCTCACAGTTCATCGGTCTCTGAGAGGTCACATGAGTCCTGTTACGGGTCTGATGGGGTCGGCAACGAACGACTTACCTAAACAAAACCATTACAACGTGCGAAAAACGCAAACGACGGAATTAGCTACAGTACATCTCAAATGGATATTGATAGCGTTAACCTGTTGTAGAAAATTACTAAAATCGTGCCGTCCTCATATCAGTAGGACAATAGAAGCGTGTGTATCATTGGTGACTCACTTTTACGGAACACCAAAATGAGGTCTATGCTTTTCTGGGTCCTCGTTAGGCAGTCTGGACTCTCAGCAGGGGTAGTGTGCGTAGCTATAGCGTTTTGAAAGTTCGGCAAATAAAGGCATCTGCGTTGAGAATTCAACGACCGAATCGAACGGCATTACTGCGATCTAGATGGTTGTAAATGAGACCCGATAAACTACTCGTTCCTTTCTTTACGGTCATCGTCCAATAACAATTGTAAAAGGGCGTCACAGCACGAGTGCTTGAAGAAACGTGACGCCCTCCTAGACCTAGGCTAGAACGTCTTACTCACCGGTGACTTCATTACATGCGACTTCTAACATTTCTATGGGAATACCGAGGTTTTCGACTTCTCTGAGAACTAAGTGCACGGCCATGGCAGCCACTTTCGATTGCGTCAAATAAAACGGTTACAAAACTAACCGTCTTGAGTAGAAAAACCACAAAAACTTTGAAACTATATCTTCTAAAATCACCGTACAGTCGGAACAGAACTGGCAGAAAACTACAAAGGACAAACATCTGCTTAAACATCCTTACCTGCGGTCAGGCACCCTACAGTACGAATTCCGGCAATGCTAGCGTGGATGACCGGGATGCTGTCGGCTAACTCGGCCTCGAAGACACTTCGCGAGTTAACCGTATAGATATATTTACCTGTAGTATCCCTCAGAACCACCGATAGAAACAAGACAGTATGTATTTGTTAGACGGGTGAAAACACCGATGTCGTTGTGCCCCTCAAACTGGGCACGAAGCGCCATTGCGAACGGCAGGGGCGCAGATTAATTGACCGCCTGCGTGTCTCTCGCAGGCTATTTAAACAAGAGACCCTGAGTTGGCCCAAACAAGAAGTGATTCAGGTTGCTGAAGGGACATGGTCATTATTACCACCCAAATTTTCAGGCATCTGCGTCAAAATATTTAAGTTAATCACTGATTTAAACAGCTCGCGCTATGATTATCCGTAACATCAGTGAAATTATGCAAAAAGAGTGGAAATATTGGTGTCTTTAAAGGCCTTGGCTGAATTCCGCGGTTGTTAGAAAATAAAGCATTGAAGTTTTTAAAAAAATCCATAAAAGGGAAAGGCAGTAACAAAGAACATTTGAAGCCCAGGCTTATTGGATTTGCTGAGAATAGTGCAATCGGTCCCAAATGCTCAACAGAAGAAGGGGCTGCCCAGACGCAGGAGTGACTAAGACATACGAAACGACTGGTCAGTGTTATTCATTGACGGAGGGAACCCGGGACGTCATTTATAAGTTAAAATCAGACGCGTTGTGGGCCACTTCATTGAGTAGCTTATGATAGCATTTTCGTATTCCTACTCCCTGCTATTCGTTTAAGCAATAGCATTTAAAGACATTTACATTTTTAGCAAAATGCCGTCTATTGATATCGCCTGCCTTATTAGCCCTACCTAACCGGCACATCACTTATTTTTCGCATTCTTCTGAACAGTCCTACACTTGTTCGGCACTTTAGTATGCTCTTTGTCCGAATAACGCATACAGTTCACTTCAGTAATCTATAACCTAATACGTCACTTTGAGCACCTATCGGCGATAAGTTATTGATGGAAAATACATTGTTATGTTATTTACCTGCCTAGCAGCCTTGCCCTCGTTAAACCATGTCCTTGACCTCATTCCAAGTGCGATTCTTGAGTCAGTTGTAATATTACAACTGACCCAAGAATCTCGAACTGTTAAAAATGTGTACTTATATAAGTACATATTTATCACTGTTCGAGATATAATACACTAGGTCAAAGAAACACAAATCGAACATCCCGCCGCCTTCATTGAAGATCGCGCAGATATTGCCTGAACCAGGTTTGGTATATACGCACTGAATTTTCGAAGAAATAATGCGCCTGACAATAAGTGTGACGCAAAGTTTGTCGAATGGTTTGGAAAAGAATGCGTGCGTCTCAAACAACACGAAAGCAAATCACGATGCCTCCTATGCCCCGTGCCCTTATAAGATCTGTGGAGATGACCACATGTAGATAAATGTCCGTCATTCGTTTCCTAGAGCTGAAAGGAAAGCCGATCGATCGTACAAGCGCGGGCATTTTGCCGTTGCTGCTAGAAAGGGAACCATATTGTCAAGAGCTGAAGACAATCCCGTGACTACACAGTCCACGATTATGACTGAGAGCATCTCACTCTATTATACCTAGACGACAAAGAACCTAATAAACACCCGAGGTTAAGAGTCATAATGTTGTGGACAATGACGAAGAGACCGTTCTAAAGGAGTCCTTGGCAGTAATTCCAGTAACCGTCTGGAATGATACACACAACACAGACTATAGTGCTTGTTGACAATGAATCCGGCTAAACGTTTGTATGCGACAATCTTGTGTTTGCTAAATTGGACTAGATTGGAGATATGTTCGCATCAGCGTTAGAAGGGAAACTGGGCGGGAATACAGTGTCGCAACACTTAGAATTGTCTATTCCCCCACCAGCCTGTCTTACGGGCGGACTACTACTACTACTACTACTACTACTACTACTACTACTACCACTACCGCTGTTACTACTAATACTACTACCACTGGCGGGAATACAGTGTCGCAACACTGAAGAAAACTTTTTCCCCCGTCTACCACCACTGATACGGCGAATACTACTAATAATCCTACTATTAGTACTACTACTACCACCGCCACCACGGCTGCCAATGCTACTCTACCAACGCTTACAGTATGGGTAACTAACTGCAATAATACTAGCATCAGTAACGGAGTGTTGCGACACTGGTATCCAACCGGAAACTGTTTCTCCGGTAGCGGTAGCTTCGCTCGCTGATTGGTTACACAGGCGCGCAGAGTAAACCACCAGTGTAAACAATCTGCCAGGACACTTTTGCGGCGGCACCTTGGGGCGACACACGACAAGTCGCTCTGGCGGATGCCGCTTACGCGGCGCCGAACGCATACTCGTCCGGCCGCCAGTGTTCCATTGTCAGCCCGTGCAGAATAAATATTATTTCCAACTGGCCTGAAGTTTTAGTGCACTGAGCACTCACTTATACCGCTTAACTGCTACAGCCTTCATCCGCTATGGGCAAATAGTCGTTTGGTGCTGAGGGTCATCCCACGGACTGAAAGAGCCAATATAACATCAATTCGCAAAAGTGGTAGTCGTGCACATGCGACGATTTAGAGACCAGTCAGACTGACATTATTTTCCTGAAAAGTCATGAAACAGACCACCAAAAATGCGCATATCCATTATTTGGAAACTCACGCTTGTAGTGGACAGCTATAATGGCAACGTCGCGCCTCTCGTTAGCGCCTGCACCTACGCCCTAGCGACAGCTTTCTTCGGCACGCACGTCTGCCCGGCATCAATTTGTCTCGTTGCACTTAACTGTCTGCATCATGCGAGGTTTGGCATTACCCTCGCGTGGGCTCGGAGCCAATCAACGCAACTGCTCCCGCTGATTGGTCTACCACAGGCGGACACAGTCCAGGCCACTGGCGTAAGCAGTCTGCCACGATACTTTTGCAGCGACGACTTTCGGCGACTCACAGCTCGTCGCTTTCGCGGATGCCGCTTTGCGCGGCGCCGGACGCACCCTCGTCCGCTTGCCAACTTTCCTTTATCCATCTGTACAGATTAAAATCGTCTACCCAGCTGGCGTCCCACTTCTAACAACTTGAGATTTGGCCTGAAGTTGTGGCGCACTGAGCATACACTATAATCGCTCAGTAGCTACACGCTCTCTTGTCCGTTATACATAATACAAATTTAGCATGGGATAATCATGTGTAGAGAGCTTACTTTGCACCAAGCAAGGCTGTAAAACAGCATAAATAAGTAATTACGTTAAAGACCTTTCGGGGTCCTGTGATAGGAAGTAAAAATAAATTTTCATATTAATTTTAGAAGAGGTAGACAGAATCTGTACAATATGCAATGCATAGTTATTGAATTAGTCTGTTAAAATGATGACCAAGCAGTGAAATAACTCCATTATAGAATAAACAAAATGTTATAACTGACCTTAAAGGTGGAAAAACTGTCTCTCATGAAAGGATAAAAATGCGGACAGGACCGGCCTGCGTTTGGCAGTGTATAACGGATTATAAAAGGACATCGTCAGGGCAGAATTCATACACCGGATGATGATGTTCACGTCTAGATAGCTAGACGAGAGGAACCCAGACGCGATTGGTTACAGTCCGCTCCTAGCCCAGCCGAGGAGGGGGCAAGGGAGATATGACCAAACTACTAGTAGACTGCGAATACAGAGGGTTCCGCCATGAGCGTCGACAGACCACGTCCAGAACCGCGAAAATAGCAGATTTGGGGGCACAGTGATAACAGTGGATTTCGTAGCCAATTAAAAACAGGGGGTTAGAAAGATATAAGTGAAGGTTTCCACTTGATCGATCACAAAATCGCAGAAGGCCCCTTCTTAAAGTCAAGAGGCTGATTGTTCTGGAATGAGACGGTTAAAAGTACCTGTATACTTTCCGGTGTAAGGTGTTTACTTAATTTCGATTTTAATACCGACAACCTAGGCGATTACCTAATTTCTGGTGGAAGGTAATTCCAAAGGAACGCAAATTTGAGAGCAAAAATGATGTGACGATGAGTTGCAGTGCAAGGAGGCGGCGGAATCACCATGGAGGAGTTTTGCGTGGCATAAGACCGATCTCGCGGAGGCAGAGTGTCAATGAGTGGAAGATTAGACTTAGACTTAATACGGAAAATGAAGCAAAGGCCAGGTTCGAGTCTTCTATTCCACAAAAACTTAATGTTCGCCAGCTGGCATCTCTGAGTATAAGAAGTATCGGATGCGACTTGAGAGAGCAGTTTTCGGGTGAAAATTCCCTAAAGATTTTCGATTTTATTACGGTTACAGACGTTCGTTAGACCAACGAAAGGATAGCAGTATTCCGGGACAGGAAGAACAGACATTTGATAAATTCTTTGCTTCATCTCCGGAAGGGAAAAAAGTATGCGATATGAACCCAGACATCTGCGCGGCCTTGGCAGAGATTCTATCTGTATGAGGTGATAAAGCAAGTTTATTTGCGTAACCTAAACTTAAATCCATTATGGTGAAGCCTTCTGCGAATGGGTTATTCGAAAAAATTATGGGGCCAGGAAGTTTGGCATGACCAAAAGACACGAAACTATCAAAAGTAAAGGAAGCATTCCCCGGGAGGGGTGTATTGGAGGTCTGACGTTTAGAGTACTTGTTTCTTCTACCCATTTTCAGAGTCTGAGGAGTCATGCACACAGCTCATCCTATATGGCGCACTTTGTTTGATGCCTGGCCCGGCAATGGTGACTGTGTGGCTGCATCTGATCCGCATGTCACCATGACCTGAATCGCCTCCGCCCTCGTCGGCCACGAAGTTAGTTGACGGGTCTGCTTGTCTCGCGCCGTGACTGTCTCCCGTCAAGAATGTCCGTAAAACCAGATAGGGGAGGCAAATTGATTGTGGCTGTTGGCAAAACAGTCGGTAGACATCCAGGCTTCTTGTGCCTGCCTTGCCGTATGATCATCTCCTCGGCCCACATTTTCAACGGCGTCAACGTTGAAGATGTGTCCCATTTGGGCGACATGGGTTACTACCTGCAGTTTTGAGTCCGACCTTCACACGGCCAACTTATGCTCGTGCATCCGCGTTTGCAGCCATCGGTCGGTTTCCCCAACATCCCACGGTTGCACTGAAGACGGTGGACAACGGCTGACATCTCTTGCTTAGTGATCGAGCGTTTTGGATTTACGGACGTCCATGAAGGGAAACAGTCACGGCGCGGAACAGTCGGGGGCTCCAGCTATCGCCGCGGCCGACGGGGATAGCATATAACTGCACTTTGATGATGAAAACGCCATCTGCACGTGATGGAAAACACACTATACATGCCAAATGACAGTTCGACCATCGGTTTCAATGATGTTCACCGTGTGCCCCACAGTTGCAGCAGCAATGGAAGCAGGGACGGTGACTTACACAGGGGTTTATAGTGCCGGTAGACTTGCGTAGCATCTACCTACACTCTCTCCTCCTCCCTCGCCCGAGGCCGGTGTCAAGACAGAGTCAAGAAGACCGGAGACGAGGGAGGCCGCAGGTGGATGGCTCGGACTGATCCTCACCTTGGCGTTCCACCACACCCCCTGGTCCGCACAACAAATGACCAGGATTTCAACCAATCAAACAGAGATTTGGAGGCTGGCACGGCCGAAGCCGCACCTGGGCGTGCCGCCAACGCCTGGCTCGGATCCCACACTGTGATGGGAGTGCCATAAAGGCCACATTAAAAAGGAGCCATTGCAGCCTGACTCTTAGACCGCCTCCGGTCAAGGAGGAGGTCCAAGTTACCCCGTCAGTTGGCAACCTTCCAAGCCACGGCTTTTAACGCACCGTGATAGCTTCAAGCGTGTCAGATTGTTTATAGTGAGGAGAAAGTGCGCTGAGTCGTCGACCTCACTCTCCCTTCCCACTCCCACACCCCATTCGCTGTCCGAGCCGGTCAGCAGACTGGAGTGGGGAATAGGCGCGGTGGCTGTCATGGTCGACTGACCATGACTGCGCGCGCCACGGCACGACCTGGCTCCCCATGCACACAACACCAGGATTTCACACAACGGGGGTAGACGGCGTGTCACTCACTTGCGTGAGAGTGCCGTGGAAGGTGCTGTTTCAGCCTGTCCCCAGCACACCAGTCCGCCACTCCACACAACACACACACAACGCGACGAACTGTGTGAACCGAGAGCGGGCGTCAATCATCAACCTTCCTATCCACGACGCTTGACGTGTCGGGATAGTCTCGGACTCAAGTCACCCGTGCAGCCGAAGCCGCATGGGGACCGAGTCGAGATGCGGACTTCCCACTTGCGTGGGCGGTGGCAGTTGGGTGCATGAGGTGTGTGAGTATTGATTTCTGGTGGGGTGATGGTGGTGGTGGTGGTGGAGGAGGTAGGGAGTGAGTGAATGTGTGGTGTGGCCGGCGGTTGTCTACCGCAGGTCGTCGTGGAGGCGCATGTGACCGAAGAGACCCATGCGATGCCTGAAAGTGCGAGGGCAGTGTGGGCAGTTGAGACGAGCATGGTGGGTATAGGTGGGTGCACCAGGCAGTGCGATGGATTCGCAAGTGACCGACCAGGTCGATGCGTGAGGTGAATGTGCGTGGACAATGTGAGCATGAGAAGTCGGCGGTGTCAGTGTCAGCTACACAGGAGGCGGTGGTGGTGGTGATGGTGACGCGGACGGATTGAGCGAGGGTGGGGGTGTGCACGGTGGATGTGTTGGATGTGGTGGGTGTGTCGGGAGTGCGGTCAAGGCCGCTCTCGTTGATCCGCATGTGGCCAAAAAGGCCCATGAGATGTCTGAAGGTGCGAGGGCAGTGTGGGCAGTGGAGGCGAGTGCGGTGGGTGTAGGTTGGTGCTTCGCGCACTGGTTCGCCAGTCTCTGTGCGATGGATTCGCAAGTGACCGACAAGGCCGGTGTATGAAGTGAAGGTACGGTCGCAGTGAGGGCAGGTGTAGTCCTGATCCTCATCCCTGGAGTCGGGGGAGGTGGTGGTGGTAGTGTCGGTTGTTGCGCGCGGGACAGTCGCCTGAGAGGCCGCCGTAGGAGCAGTGAACGAGAAGGAGGAGGAGGAGGATGGAAGTGATGGGCCAGAATAATTGTCAGAGTTAGTAGGCTGCGGAGAGGAGGAGGAAGATGCGGGCGGGGGGACGATGGTTGGTGCCGTTCGAGAGGCGCAGTTAATCCGAAGATGCCCAACAAGTCCGATTCGAGCCCGGAATGTTCGTTGACATCGAGGACACGTTGGAAGCGGGCGGCGGCGTTGCGCACTGGGCGAGGATGTGATTTGCGGGCTTCACGTTTGGCTTTGGCGGCAGCGATGCGGTTGCCTACGTAGATCACAGCGCCTGTCTTCACTGCCCTCCTCCAGGTCGGTCGATCGAGTGCGAGCTCCTCCCAGTTGGTGGGGTTGATTTGCAGGCATTTCAGGGAGGACTTCAGGGTATCCTTGTAACTGCGAATCTGGCCTCCTTGACGGCGAGAATCCGTCGCGACGTCTCCGTAGAAGAGTCGTTTGGGTAGTCGCTCGTCGTCCATGCGCACCAGGTGGCCGCTCCAGCGCAGATGAATTTGCCTCAGTATGGCGTAAATGCTGAGGATTCCCGTCCGTTCTAGCACCTCAGTGTCGGGGATTCAATCCTGCTACTTCAGCCTCAGGATGCGACGAAGACAACTGAGGTGGAAGTGGTTCAGACGACGTGTCTGCTTTGCGTACACCGTCCAAGTCTCCGCTCCATACAGTAGTGTCGGCAGGATGACGGCCTTGTACATCTTCAGCTTCGTGCTCAGCTGAAGACCGTGGCGATTCCAAACTGTGCTTTGGAGGCGACCGAAGGCTTGACTGGCTTTCGAGATCCTGTTGGCGACTTTGTTGTCGATCTTGGTGTTGCGGGAGACAGTACTGCCCAGGTACGGGAAGTTCTCCACCACTTGCAGTTGGGTTCCGTTCACGCTGATTTGCGGCGGCGCGTTGGGGGTTGTGACTGAGTGGGGTGGCGGCTGGTGCATCACCACCGTCTTCTGCGTGTTAATGACCAGACCTGACACTTCTCCTGAAGTTGACGGGCGGCGAAGATCATATCCGTGGTCCCACGATGACGACGGAAGCCGCATTGGCTTTCCGGCAGAAGGCCCTGTTTCAGATGGTTATTGAGGCGGTTGAGAAGGATGCGGGCGAAGATCTTCCCGGCGATGTTCAGCAAGAAGATGCCGCGGTGATTGTCGCAGACTTGGCGATTCCCTTTGCGCTTGTAGAGATGCACGATGGTTGCGTCTTTGAAATCTTGCGGGACTTCACCTTGACGCCACATCTCTTGGAAGAGCGCAGTCAGGTGATCCATCAGTTGGGGACATCCGTGCTTGTAGACCTCAGCAGTGATTGCGTCCGATCCGGGTGCTTTCTCGCTGGAGAGCTGCTGCATGACCCTGATGGTCTCCTGGAGAGATGGCGGGAGGTCGAGGTCCACGTTGGTCTCCACTTGCGGTAAACGCTCGATGGCGGCGTCGGAGATGACGGAGGGGCGGTTGAGGACGCCTCGGAAATGCTCGGACCATCGCTGTAGGATTTGCGTCTTCTCAGTCAGGAGAGTGTTGCCGTCGGCGCTGAGGAGAGGAGCAGTGCCCTTTGTCGGTGGACCGTAGACAGCTTTGATCGCAGAGAAGAAGTTCTTCCATTCGTTGTGGTCCGCGTATCCTTGGATCTCCTCAGCTTTGCGAGCAGTCCAGGCGTCCTGCATCTCGCGCAGTCGTTGCTGAAGTTGGCGGCGACTGCGGTAGACGGCAGCTTTGGTGGCATCAGTGGGGTGATCTACGTAGGCTTTGTGTAGGCGGTTCGTCTAAGCACGCAGATTTCTGATGGCGGCGTCGTTGTCGTCGAACCAGTCCTGGTGTTGGCGGGGAGCGCGACCGAGGACGGCGAGCGCCGTCGACTGGACCGTGTCTCGCATTCGGGTGAGCGTCAATCGCGGTGTGTTGCTCACGCGGCCGTGCATGTCCACACCAGCATAAGTGCATGTCTAGCTGCGTGATTGTCAGGGCATTAGATTTCTTGGGGGGGAGGGAGACAGAGCCTAAGGTGCATGATGACTGATTACACGGGTAACAAGCCAGATGGTCCGACGTGCGTGGGGCGGCGAAAGTAAGTCTGCGTGGCCATGGCACATAGTAGCCGAACAAATGGCGTCTTAGCCTATTTACGAGGTTTGCCGTTTGATACTCTTTACTATCAACATATACAGGACAGGCCAGCGCAGAACGCCATCATTGGCCCTTTTAAAATATATTTATGTGGCATGTGCGGTGTAGGGGTGTCAGCGGTGGGTTCACGTAATGGTCGTGGTGGTCGCTCACTTGCTTGCAGGTGAGACTGCGCCTAGCATCCACTTTCTGGCACTCAACTCTCACCTGTGGCTCCACGTAGCTGGACTCTGCTCAGCGGCCACACCCCGGGCAACCGTCTCGACCGGGCGTGCTAAACCAGGTGAGGGAGCCCTGTGCGCTGTGCCGTGTGCACAGGGTTTGCGGATTCCGCTGGATGGAAGGTCGGATGGAACCTTGCGTCGGCACCGTCGTGACGTGGTTCGTCTCTGCACGCCGCTGGACAGCCGGTGACGGGATGGATCTCCACATCGACATCGCCTTGACGCGCCCACCTACGCTGTCGGAGACCGCGGCTTACGGCGAATTCGAGTTGCTCTCCACTACAACCCGAAGTCGTGGTCCCATAGTGGAGTTCGGCCGTGCCACATCGGCACATGGCAGCCCTATTCAGGGATGGCACTGCCAGCCCCCACGAGGGGAAGGGCTTAGAAAAGGTTGCCTAAACATTGCTGGGTACCACGCCGTCTCCAGGCTAGCCAGGGCCGCAGACGTCTAAGCATGGTCGAAACACTCAAAATCGAAACATCAACAATACTAATTACAACAACAACCATAATCATTCTCCTCACCCTACCTCTTCTTCCTCTTCATCTGCCTATTCTTTTGCCTATTCTTCTCCTTCGTCACCTTCTTCTCCATCTCCTTCCCGTCGCCCCACTCGTTGTCACCAGACTGGCAGGGTGAGCCCGCTCACTCTGGCAGCCTGGAATGTTCGTTCCCTTTTAGACAATCCGAGGAGCAACCGACCGGAACGGAGGACGGCGCTAATGGAACGAGAGCTGGCGCGATATAAGGTGGACCTCGCCGCACTCAGCGAGACCCGATTCTCCGAACAAGGCCAACTGGAGGAGGTGGGTGCCGGCTACACCTTCTTCTGGAGCGGTCGACCCAGGGCAGAGCGACGGGACGCAGGTGTCGCCATAACCATTCGGAACGACATCGTGGGACGACTGTCCTGTTTGCCGCAGGGCATCAACGATCGCCTGATGAGCCTCCGTCTGCCTCTCCGGCGGGGGTGGGGCAAATTCGCCACCATCATCAGCGCCTACGCTCCGCCGATGAGCTGCCCCGACGCCGCCGCAAATGACAAATTCTACGAGGATCTGCACGCCCTCTTGGCGACTGTGTCGAAGGCGGACAAGTTGATTGTCCTTGGCGACTTCAACGCCCGCATAGGCACAGACCATACTGCCTGGAGAGGAGTGCTAGGTACCCACGGTCTACGCGGCTCAAACGACAATGGTCTGCTGCTTCTCCGCACCTGCGCAGAACACCGCCTCATCTTGACGAACACCTTCTTCTATCTGCCGGAGCGAGGGAAGGCCACCTGGAGGCATCATCGGTCCCGCCAGTGGCACATGCTGGACTATGTCCTCGTCCGGAGGCGAGATAAGCGGGACGTGCTGGTGACGAAGGCGATCGCGGGCGCTGACGGGTGGACCGACCACCGCCTCGTCATCTCGAAGATGCGTATTCGCCTACAGCCTCGCAGGAGACCACAAGGTAAGCGACCCCTACGTAAGCTGAATGTTGCCTTGTTGTCTTTGCCCGCTCACCATCTTCATTTCAGCAATGAGCTAGCTGAAAGGCTAGACGAACTTCCTATCGCTGCCGACGCCGCCGCTGCCGAGAACGCCTCCGTGGAGAACCGCTGGTGTCAACTGCGAGACACGGTCCAGTCGACGGCGCTCGCCGTCCTCGGTCGCGCTCCCCGCCAACACCAGGACTGGTTCGACGACA
>CACRXP010000031.1:1191849-1231392 GCA_902702965.1 Spirometra erinaceieuropaei | reverse complement strand
CGGGAATCCTCAGCATTTACGCCATACTGAGGCAAATTCATCTGCGCTGGAGCGGCCACCTGGTGCGCATGGACGACGAGCGACTACCCAAACGACTCTTCTACGGAGACGTCGCGACGGATTCTCGCCGTCAAGGAGGCCATATTCGCCGTTATGTTCATGGTCGGTAATTTCCACTCGACACCTCGCTCGATCACGATTGGCGCATTCCAAGGCACTCTTCTGCGTAGGCTACTCTTCCTTCTGCACATAAATGATATTTTGACGGATCTCGGTAATTCGCAAGTTTTACGTATGCCGATGACTTCAAGTGTGTTGACTCATACTCTAAGGACATCGCAAAGGTTAGTGTTGAGAAAAAGTAATGCCGATTTACTACGCTTAAGCAGATGTGGTTCGACATTGCAGATGGAGTTTTCAGCATCCAAGTGTAGTTTCATGTCCTTTGGTCCTGCCAAACTTCCTGGTCCCATAATGTTTCAGAATAAGCCATTCTCAGAATGCCTCATCATAAAGGACCTAGGTCTAAGTTATACAAATAAGCTAGCTTTATCACCTTATGCAGATAGAATCTCTACCAAAGACGCGCAGATATGTGGATTCATATAGCATAATTTTTTCCTTCCGGAAATTAAGCTAAGACTTTATCGAATGTTTGTTCTTCCAGTTCTCGAATACTGCTGTCCTTTCTTCGGTTTAATGAACGCCTGCGACCGTAATAAAATCGAAAATGCTCAGAGGGTTTTCACCCGGAAACTGTTCTCTCAAGCTTCGTCCGGTATTTCTTATACTCAGAGATGTCAGCTGGCGAACATTAAGTTTTTGTGGGTAAGAAGGCTCGAAACTGGCCTTTGCTTCATTTTTCATATCAACTCTAGCTCCAGTCTTCCGCTCATTGATACTCTCACTCCGAGAGATCGGTCTTATGCCACGCGCAACTCCTGCATGGTGATTCCGCCGCCTCTTTGTACTACCTCTAAGCGCTCCCTCTTCTTTGCTTCCAAATATGCCTTCCTTTGGAATAATCTTCCGCCTGAAATTAGATTATTGCCTAAGTTACTGGTATTCAAGTCAAAATTACGCAAACATCTTACACCGGAAAGCATAAAGGCACTGTTAACGGTCTCATTCCCGAACACCCAGATTCTTGACTTCGAGAAGGGTCCTCCTGGGATTTAGTGAAACCCCTGTTTTGAATTGGTTTCTAAATACACTGCTATCACTCCTCCCCACATAGCGACAATTTTCGCGGTTTTTGATGTCATCTCCCACATTCCGACCTTATGCGGTCAGTGGACGCTCACGGCGGACCCCGCAGTATTCACCGTCTACTAGTAGTTTGGTCGTACCTCCCTTCCCCACTCCTCAGCTGAGCTCGAAGCGTGCTGTGGGCGATCGCGTCTGGGTTCCTCTTGTCTGGTTTTTTGGACGCGAATAGTCTCATGCGGCGTATCAATCCCGACGTATACAATACCACATGCAGGCCAGTCCTGTCTGACCCGCATACATACCCCTCAAGGCTGACGATGTCCGACTATAATCCGCTATGTATCGTCACCTACAGGCCGATCCTGCCCGCATTTTTCTGTCTTTATTTTATTGAGGGTTTTTTTTCTCCTGTAAAATTAATCCAATCATTTTTAAATTTTTGTATGGAGTTTATTTTTCATCCCTCACTAATCATTTTTCTCAATGGATTACTAATTCGGAAACTATGAATTGCATTTTGTAAAGATTCTGCCTACCTCGTCTAAAAGTCGCATGTAAATATATTTTACTTGCTTTGATGGGACCCCGACGGGTCTTTAATAAAAAAATTATCTATTTATCTATCTATCTATATCATGAAATGATGGAACCACGGATGCTGTCGAAGAAGGCTTATTCACCATGACAACAGGTGTCGTTATATCGGTGTTGGTTTTCGACATTTTCAAATTGTTTAGTCCTCTCTGCACAGGCGTGAGGTCCGGCAGAATTATATAGTTATCTCCTCCATCGACAAGATAAAGTCAACTTCTATCAAGGAGACGAGAGTAACTAGCATCGGCGCATCACGGCTGAGTGAACGCAATCGTTTAGCTGGCGCGACACTGAAATCCAAGCCACAACTTTGTAGAAACAAATGTGCACCCTCAATAGCAGACATGTGATTCGGAATGGTACGCAGTGTAAGATTATGCTTGCGAATGGAAGAGAATATGTGCATCCCGGGTTCTTGTTTAGAAAAAGACGAAGGCATTATCATTGGGACAATAGATTTATTGGCGTTAGCTTTCGAACTCGAACTGGAGTTCATCATCAGGGACCACTAGAGTGCAGCAACGTGTGGACATTTATATCGCTGTTCCGTGCGGGGGAGGGACTACGCCCGTGGCTAGGTCTGGTTTGTACCGTCTGGTCTACAATGGTCCCCCGGCGTGGTGACGCCGTTTGTACCTCGCGGCGATGTGAGCTGCACCACTTGGCTGCGTAGGCGGAGGGCGTGATACCACGCAGGCAAATCAATATGTCTATTGATAGAGTTGGTGTCCAACACCCACGCCTCAAACAGTTCTCGCCCCGTCTTGTTGCCGGCTCTCACCAACATCCGCGTATTGGCGAAGTCGAACTCATGGCCTTCCTCCAGCGTGTGAGTCGCGACTTGAGATAGTGAGTCGCCTCTTCGAACGGCCCATTTGTGCTCAAGTATACGTGAGCTGAGACGTCGTCCTGTTTGACCTGTGTAATGGCAAGGACAGTTATGGCACGGGATTTGATAGACTATGCCCCACTGCCCACCTGCGTCCAGCCGATCCTTCATTTTCATGATCCTGCTACGCACGGGGGCCGTCGGATGATGAGCGATGCCCATGCCTAGCTCTGACGCAATGCCTTCTGTAGCCTCGGACACATTCTTAATGTACGGTAGGGAGTGCCAAATTGTTGGTGTCTCTCTTCCGTTGGTCCGTCGTGGGTGCGTGCGTATGCAGCGACTGATGAAACTATTTTGGTAGCCGTTCCTTGTTAATTGGTTCCGGAGATGCCGTAGTTCTTGCATCCTTCCTTCGGGCTCGCTACAGTGCGTTTTTACCCGGTCGAAAAGCTCCCTCACACAGCCCCGTTTGTGCACCAATGGGTGGTTGCTCTGATAGTTGAGGTCCTCCTCAGTTTCGATGCTTATTACCCCAATAAATTTAAACGCTTGTTCAATAACTTTGTCGGAGGTACTGTTTACGTCGCTGTATATTAACTTATCTAGTCTTTCATCGGATGATTTTCTGTTACGACTAGCTGAGGCATAGTTTTGAGCGACTGAAGAGTCAAGGCGTTAGCCATGTCTAGAGAAGGCTGCGAACACACGCTGTAACCCGATATGTCTCCGGCCACGATTATAGTACCTCGGCCTCCGCCTATAGATGCTAGTATAAACTGATTTGCTGCACGCTAACAGTCTATTTCTGAGGAAATTAAAAAAGCAGCAATACTTACTTTTAACGCGGGAGCAAACAGATCAGTCGAGTCTCTTTTTCCTGCACACTCTAACGCAGGTGCAAATCTGGTAGTTGAATCAACATTTCACTGGCTATACAAGGCTAAAAAATTACAGAAAACAGAAAGAACCGTCTGAAGCACTGGATTACTTCAATAGATACCAGAAGCGAACTTGATTCGATGATTGAGCTTCAAGTTTGTGCCAATAGCGAAGTTAATCCTTCCAAAGGCGAAGAAGCCCCAATAACGCATAAGATTCCTTTCAACTTTTAAATTGTACGCAAGCAGTTCTAGTGTCAGATGACGCACAAAGGTAGGACAAAGGAATCTATATATCGATGGTTAGTAAAAGTGCTTTTCGTAACGACAGGTTGTAGGACCCCAAGCATCCGTCGCATACAAAAGACTGCCTACCACACTTATTTAAATTGGTCGAAGGTTGTTTAGTGATGCTCTAGACACGGAGTTTACGTTCGGCTCGGCCCTTCCGCTTTGGTTTTCCCGCTGCCGTTGAGTTACCTTGCAGCACACATTTTCCGTGCGGATTTCAATAACTTATCAGCTTGCTTAGCCTTTTCAGCCTGTCACAGGCGTTACCCCTCCAGCTTGCCATTACCTCGCTTGAGCTGAGGGGTGATCGTATTGCTTCTGTCCTCAATCGTAGACGTTATTCTTCACCTTTCCATTGCCTACCATGACCTAAGCTCAACAAGTTAAGAAGCGATTGGATCGCTTCGGCCGTCCGCCTCAGACACTACTCAAGGATAAACAGACGAGATAATGATCTTTCTGTTGCAGTCCCAATGTCTTAGGTATTGCAAGACAGTTAGCCTGTAATGGCTTTATGTGGGAACAATTATTTACAAGACTGTCCATTTCTACCGTGGAGGGTTTCCATTATACTGGATATGTCTCAGTTACGTGAGACGGGAAAACATCCCATGCTTCCTTCAGTCCCATGGCATTTAGGCCAAATTATAGGCGATACTGATTATATGGGTTGCACCAACTTGCACTTATACCCTTGGTTCGTCGATGTACTTGGTTTCCTTCATGAGGGCTGATGAGCATACATTCCGACAGTGCATATCACTGAACGGCTGCTGAGTGAGATATGCCAATGTCTTTTTCGCCCTTCGTTACCCTAGTTCCCCTTTAAAAAACAGCAATATCTTCATGCCTGTCGCGATTGTGAGTCGAGCCTTTTCAAATATCGAGCCAGTCGCGATGGATTTCCTCCTTCAGCACTGAACACATCTGAAGACATATCCGTCTGTGTGGCGTCTCCGGACTTGTTGTCGTCTCGTTAGCTGTCTGCATTTGTAAGTTACTGCAGTTGGCAGCAGTCCTCTTGCCTGGCAATACTCCTCCAATTTCTCTGAATTCACCTATTCAATTATTTACTTGTTTTTCGTCCGAAGATGTGACTGATTATGTCCATTGTTTGACTACTGTTGTCGACGGCCTGAAATTTTGGAAAGAATGACTTTTAAAAATACCCACTGCACACAAGCCAATTATTTTAGGTAACCATTGTTTAAGTTCTTAAAATTTTTAGAATCCATACAATCTTCCACCGATATCCTACACCGAAAATAACGGGCTTGCTAATTACTTACGTTTTTTGAATTCCGCTATGTGTATGGATTTCGGCAGATTTCGTTGGCCTAGCGTTCACTAGCATCGCAAAACTGCTCACTAAATTTCAGTGCGGTTGGCTTCCTCAAATCGTTTTCGCCGTTTTCATTGGTTGAACCTACCTTGGATTCCTGACCAGCTGTAAAATATCCAGCGGCGATTTCCTTCAATTGCCTTACCCCTGGAAGTTTATTCATTGTTTATTTTTTATTATGGGGCCTGCTTTTCGTTGCTATATAGAAACGTATTAAAAGTTATACGGCGCAAGAATAGATATCTTACGTGTTTTTTCGGATTTTCTACCAGTTTGCGTACCACTAATATGCTCCACCCTTAAAATCCCTATTACCACATTTCCCCTACGACAGGATCCTGATGCTGGTCGCACATGTTTGGGTCCCTCAGCCTACCGTTGTCAGCGTTGAACAGTTTGCAGCCGATTCCGCATGGCTGGAGGTGGGGGTGATGATGGTGGGGAAGGTGGTTGACGGGAGGTCGGAAGTGTTTTGACCGTTGGCGAGAGTGGGAGAGCCGATGGTCGTCACCGCAGAGGTTATGGCATGAATGATGGAATTAACGATGGTCGGCGACGGCGGGACACAAAGGTTGTGATCACCAATTGTTAGGGTGGTCGTCGTGGACACCGTGAGCGGTTGGAAAGGCAGCAGTTGGGGTTGTCAAGATGTTCGATCATGGAGTCCGTAGGTGTCATACAAGCCTGATCACGTAGAATGGATGTTGACAGTGTGGTCATGTATATGGGGTGGGGTGGGTTGGAGTTTGGCGTTGCAGGTCGGGGGCGACTGAAATCTCTTTTGACTTTGGCAGCGACGATCCAATTTGCTTCACGTATTATTGCTCCAGTCGTCATTGTTTTTTCAACAGGTTTATCGGCCTAGTGTGAGGCCTTCCCAGGTCCTGTGGCTGATTTTTGTCGTTTCGAGAACTTCAAGATCCTGTCCTGCCACCGCAGTTGTAATATCCGCCGGAGATAAATAAGATGGAAGTAACTGAGTTTCCGCTCCTGTTTCTTATAGACTGTCCGAGTCTGCCTCCATACGGCAGGCTAATCGGGATGACAGCTTTGTAAATCTTGAGCTTGGTGTTAGGGTGGAGGCCGTGGCGATTCCATACGAACTCTCTCACACACACGACAGTTCGACCGTCGGTTTCGACGATGTCCACCGTGTGCCTAGAAGCAGGTTGGGCGCATGTTGCGTGTGAACTAGTTAATAGTGATAGCATGCATACGCTGCATCTACCGTACTCTTTCCCCCTCACATACCTGAGGCCAGTGTCATGACAGATTCAGTAAGATCGGAGACGGGATCGGGCTCAGGCGGCGGGCGCTGCATGAGCGTGGACCTAGGCGTGCCACCATTGGCCCATGTGTGGCATTTCTCATGGGTTCGCGTCCCCGTAACGCCTGTCATGCCTTGGTCTAGTCCTGCGTTCGTCCTGTGTATCTAACGTGTGGCCCGTTTTAGGGGCAAAGAAACACACCTGTAAGTAACATTTCAGTTGTTGTTTCTGGCCACAACAGGATGAGCGCAGAGACGGTGACTTACGTATGATTGGGTTATAGAGATAGTTGACTTGTCCGCCAGGAGGGCGTGCAGGTCTTCGTAGAATTTGTGCTTCGCCTCGTTGGATGTGGCCATTGGGGGGGGGGGAGTAGGCGCTGATGCCGATGACGAATTTGACTCCCTAAGGAGGCAGGCTCAGGTTCACGAGGCGGTCTCTGATGTTTCGCGGCAGACAGGTCAGTCGTCCCACGATGTCCTTGCGACTGCTAAAGGCGGCGCCAGTTTTGAGTTATTCTGTCTTTGGACACCCGTATCAGAAGAAGGTGTAGCCGGCAACTATGTCCTCTAGTTGGCCTTGTTCGAAGCAAAGGGTCCCACTGAGCGCAACGATGTCCACCTTGTGGCGTGCCAGTTCTGGAGCGACCGGCGCTGTCCTCCGTTGCGGTCAGTTGCTCCGCGTATTATCTAAAGGGGAACAATATTTCAGACTACCAGAATGAGCAGAATTACTATAGCAGCCTGTGGAATGGGACAGGACGATGGGAACTAGGGCTATTCCTTGATTTATTGTCCCGACACTGATGGTGCCTCGAGCGAGCGTGCAGCAGTCGTTCGCATTGTATGCTTGGCTCTCCGAATGAAACTGAGTTGGGGCAGCATCAAGTATTCGGGGCGATTTGGTCCTGCAGCCGCACTTTACAAATATTATACGGACAGCCTACTGAATTACTTTTGAGTAGGCGGTATTGCGTTGAAATAGTATACTTCAAGGCAGGGCCCGAGTTCAGGGAGATTTTGAAAGCGCACTACGGAAACGGCCTAATGAATGCGCTTGCTTCCCTTATTAATCCAGCGAATGCTTAGACTTTGTGCGTCTACGGTACCGCTCAGCCTGAGCGCTATGTACGTCCACTGCCCTGCTCAGCATACGTTCACATTTCTTCCTAGTCCGGCTAATGGTTGGGTTATTTACGTCAATGACGCTTACCGGACGGTCAACTAGTTTTGTTTCTACGATGGGTTTGTAACGACCGAAATATGTCTGAGAGGCCTTAAAAACACAAAGCGACCTCGATGCACCAAGACCCCTTCAATCATAAACCAAGTGACGGCCCACAAATTTGATCTCTGAGCGGATGCTTAGTTTCGTTTTCGGAAGGCGAGGCCAAGGTACTTGCAGCATGCCAAAGGAGGCATTTAAGCCCCACTGTTTCTACCCAGGCGCATTGACCACTTTGTACGAAATGCCCGTCGAAACCTAGCCCAGATACTTTTTTAGTCGGAACAGAACTTCTGGCAGACGGATCAATAGATGTCTCGCTCCTGATAGTTTGCGAGTTAGGGAGGCGAAGTTTAATAATTTATGTGCTGCTTGTAAAGGTATGTTGCAATGTGGGATTTGCAAAAAAGGCCCGGTGAGCTAAACTTTGGGCTCGAACCATTCGGTGTTAGTTCAGAACAAAATAATACGCATTTTACCTTACCGTACGCCAACATGCTCTATATCTTAGTAGTTTGTAACCTGTGTCGCTCCAGGGAGTCTGCTCCAGATCATCTAAGACAATTATCAAGAAACAGAAGTCGCCGTGAGTCGGTTGAGACTTTTACACCCTATTAAAAGGACACACCGAATGCGTGGTCATTTAACATAGCCATACAATTAGTTTTCGAGAATGCTCTCAGCTCGACTCATCATGCCGCTGATCGGAATACCTATGCATATTTCAAAAGGTTCAAACGACCCCTTCGCCTGGAGGTCTGATTGGATTATTAAAAGACCACGTATCAGGTGCCCGTCTTAAGAACTGGCCGGGTAAACCGCCAATTAAGAAAAAAACTTATTTAGAAGAGGTCTTACATTTGCTACGACTAACCTGCCGCATTTTAGGCGTGTCAGGAATTGTGACAAAATACTGGCTTAGTGACATTCCGCTTATGGACCCTCCACATGTAGTCGTCCGTAGCACTTAAAATGATTTCTGTTTTTCATATTGACCCAATTGTGAAAAACTTGGCGCCTCGATGGGATTCGAACCCACGCAGTAAGGGGAAGGCTTTAGTACAGCCAACGCTCTAACCACTTGAGCTACGAGGTCCCGCAGGACGACGCGAGTTTAATCACATTTGGCTCAAGTTACCCGCCCAACCTACTGCAACGCCTGGTACCACCAAATCTGTTACAGTAAGTTGACTGCCCAGGCAGTTGGGTCAATATGAATTACTCAAAATCTGCCAAAACATCTATGAATTACGTAAGCCTGGTAGTCATTTGGTGGATCCTAGGTAAATAAGTTAGGAAATTCTGCCTGGGCAGTCAACTTACTGTAACAGATTTGGTGGTACCAGACGTTGCAGTAGGTTGGGCTGGTAACTTGAGCCAAATGTGATTAAACTCGAGTCGTCCGGCGGGGCCTAGTAGCTCAAGTGGTAAGAGCGTTGGCTGTACTAAAGCCTTCCCCTTACTGCGTGGGTTCGAATCCCATCGAGGCGCCGGGTTTTTCACAGTTGGGTCAATATGAATTATTCAAAATCTGCCAAAACATCTCTGAATTTTTGTTTTTACTATTTATATGATACCCATTTTACCGTCGGTGGACTTTATTCAAGCCAGCAGATAATGCAAACGTCAAGGTCACAGCCGCTTAAGTGCTTTGGGGCGGGGGATAGCTAAGAGTTTAAAAGGCGAAAGTGAGGAAGTCTGCACTGAACTGTTTTCTGGCATCCAGGGCGTCACTATCGCAGGGTAGACGATTAACGAAATCACTTGACTGTTTATCATCCTTGCCGGGAAGTAGTGAGCAGAAGCTTTTCGAGCGAATACCTCACGGATTAGCGACCCGAGGTTATTCAACGGTGACCGAATGACCTGTGCCGATTGGGTGTGGCTCGAATGGAAGATTTTTCCTCCGTACACTTTATAAGTTCAACGCGCTAGGGTAACTGTTGATCATGTGACATGGTTAATCCCTTCGGAAGGCATAATCCTATCAACGGGTTGGAATTCAAACGTAGAGCTGTTTTTTTTACCGCTGTGACTGTTAATCTCGATAAATGATTTGATTGTGCTGGGGTTTCAGGTGTCGGATACTGCACTGGAAGTTTTACGTGAAAAAGGGGAATCTTAATAGGTTTTTAGAGGGTCCAACATTTATCAGAGCACGTGAAATAACCCGAACGAGGCTCCTGAGACTTCGATCCCCACTAGCATAAAAATATTACTAGAGATAGGGCAAAAGCCCCTTCTTACGTACTGCTACTCGAGGCAGTAGATTTTACCCGCTTTTTATAATTAAAACAGGGGCTAGATCGCAGTTGGTAGCCAGGAATGGGAAGCGGACGGCGACATTAACCCTAATCCTAACCCTCGCATCAACCTTAAACGTTAACCGTTAATCCTAACGGCAACCCTAACCCTAACCCTAACCGAAATCGTAAACGTTACCGTAGCCCTTAGACATAGTCGTAACTAAAAAACCTAACCGTAATACTGAAACCTAATCGTGCGCTCAAACCCTAACCGTAACTCAAAAACCTAAGCCTAAAGACATAACCCTAACCCGAAAATCGGAAAACATTAACCTATACCTTAATCCTAACCTCAAACGTAAAACGGAAGCCAAATGGGTCAGATGTGATTATGGAGCCCCACAAAAGAGCCCCAGTAAACAAACCCCCCAGCCACCTGTAATACGGGGCCTGGCTACCAACTGCGATCTAACCAAAACAGGTCGTAGTGGCTTCTGTAAACAAACATTCATTATTCAAATTTGTCTTATTTATACCAGAACCTACGGATGTCGGCCCTCCCAAAAAGAGTGTGGGGGAAAATGTCGTAAATCGAAAAACGAGCTTTAAGGAAGACAACAGTGTAACAACAGCTGGCCAACTAATCGCGCTAGTATAAACAGCGAAGATCAAGCTTTTGACCGGTTCCTATGCTGTTAGTATGGTAAATAATGTGACATGTGTATACTACTGACTGCCTGTCGTCATTTTGCGAGTACTCTGTGGTTATACCGCTGAAGTTGATGGATTTCGGCTCAAATATTCGTATCAACTACCGGACTGAGCCTATAAAGGTTAAATTCTGAGAAGAGTAGAAAGCTGAAAGTTCAAAACTGAAGTGTCGACCAGAGAACACACGGGGACGCTGGGTGGGCCCACTGATGAGTCGAACCCCTTGCAGCTTTGGCATGAAGCGACGAAATATCGCCGACATATGTGTATGGACTCTTAGTTAGTACCTTTGCTGTGATTAGGGTAAATCGGCCAGCACCTTTATCTGCGACTGTCTCTGATGACGGGTTCGAGTGAGAATCCGAAACGTCAGGCCAAAAAATTTCTTGTTCCAGTGATCGCATCATCGTCTCCCATCCAGCATCCATAGATATATAATTTCTAAACGATAGCTCGACCGTCGCGATCGCTGATGTTCACGGTGTGTCACGCAGCAGTTGGGCGCAGGGACGGTGACTTATGCGTGAGTTAATTTTTAGTGATAATAGACTTGTGCTCCATCTGCCACACACTCTCTCTCTCTATCCTCATCTCTCACCTAGGTTCGGTGTCAAGTCTGTCGAAAAGACTGGAGGCGTGATCGGACGCAGACCGTCTTCGCGTGCCACACAAGCGCGGTCGGCGCACAAGGGACCAGAATTTCACACAACAAGAAGGGGGGGGGGCGACTCGGACCACAACTGAGTTGGATTGTTATAGAGACTACGTTAAGGAGCCTGACTGTCCGTTATGAGAGGGGGACGGAGTTTTGCCGTCAGTTAGTAGCCTTCCAAGCCACAACCTTCAGCGCATCGTGATTGTTTAAAAGCGCAGAGATAACATTACCGACACAGGATACGGCTGGCTGACGACGGCTAATAAGCCAAAAATGACCACTCCAGCCTCCCAGGTCTTTGCTGGTGATGTTAATCTGCCTGTATTACTCGCCGCTGTGCGGCTGCTGGCGGGGCTCCAGAGAGAGGACCAAGGGAAAATGGAACAAGTAAGTTCCGTAACACGATCGGTGAGCGCCTCACTGTCATTGTTTATAGGCGCGTCAGATTGTTTGTAGGGAGGAATATGCGTGCCGTGGAGACGCAGTCCCCAGAGTTGACCTTGGTCTCTTTTCCCTCTCCCTAGCACCACTCTACTACCCGGGCCAGTTGGCCGTCTGATGAGATGATTGGGCACAAGTGACCGGCGCGGCGGGAGACTGCACCTTGGCGTGCTACCAAACTTCCCATGCATGGCATGTTTTGTGAGTGTGCAGCCCAACTACGGCGTGCCGTGCCCCCATCTGGCCACTGCCGCGCAGTTTCCACATCCCCCGTTGTAGAGAGCAATAATCGCACAACTAACAATGACCATGGATATGGAGGCAGAAACTGCTGCAGACTTTGTCATGCACTCATCAGCCAGTACTAACACAGACAAAATACTTGTGACCCAACACCAAAGCAGTGTCTATAATGCGCACTGAATGGACTTATTCGAAAGGCGAGGTCAAACCCAAAGAATCACAAATCTAAGGCTCTAACGCAACCACCTCATCAGTCAGTCGTTGTCAGGGGTAGATCGGGGTTTTATACAACTGGAATAAATACATACCTATCTGAACTGTGTCGGATCAGGCTGGCTCCAATCATTGATCGCTAGGTTCTTGAACCATAACAGCGTGTCAGATCATCAGTCGGTCGATTTTTCCAATATTAGAGTCCTGACGGACACAGACTGACTATGACACTTAAAAACTGAGGTACTGACTGTTCCCGGCTTACTCAAAAATTTATGCGCCAGAACATTTGCAAAAGAAAAACAAAAACGTCCCCTCTCCTTGTGCCGACTGTCTGCCGATAAGGTGTAACAAGTGAAGATTATTTTGCCAGCGTCCATCCACTGGTCAGTCCCTGTCGTAGTAGATAGGCCATTTACTCCCAGAGGAATAGGTACGCCCCGATCCGCTTGGAGTTCTTCTGTTTCTGCACACAGATCTTAGTTTTGTGTATAGCCATAGAACGCATGCATAAACGCAAAACAGCTGCTGTTTTCGTCTTCCCGCGACATCGTCGGCCTATTTCAACTCTTGAACAATTAGAGGGTTAACAGGCTGGTAGACAGTCGTCCTTGAATCACACGTATCTCAATATCCAGAGGTTATTAACTCTTAAAAACCAAACGGCAGTGCTTACCCATCCTCATGCGTGAAGTCGTATACGAAAGATTACAAAAAATGCAGGTCTTGTGCATGACCGAAGAGGGGACGTTGAGTTCCGGAGCACTAAGGTATACGTTTATGCTTGTTATCTAAACTCAAAGTCACACTCGCAGCTAAAAGGAAGAGAAAACACAGTCTACTACGTTTCTTTTGTTGGTATATCTTTGTCGCTAAGGTGGCGTCAGGTAGTTGGGTATGCAGAAAACCGGTCGGTTCGCTTGCCGATCCAGTTTGCGTCGAATTTCTGGACTTCACTTAGCTCCCGGATCGGCTCGCTGTCAGTTCACCCGATTACTTGTGATTTAGTTAACGTCAACTGACGACGGTGTTTGGGGCTTCACTAAACACCAATGTGAGAATGCACACCCTTCTACCCGCCTGCCACTTTGAGCCCGTACATCGGGGTCGAAATGGTTTATTGGTCATTTCGAGAAACGTGACCAGCTAGCTACTGCCACCAGTGAGGGGTAGATACTTGTTAACAAACATTTGTGAGACGGTTGATCTGCGGGTTAGGATATGCTTGGAAGTTGATCGAAAAGGCTTGATGAAATCTCCAGCATTACTTAAAAAGGGTTGCATTACCTGTTAGCGGAAGCCACCGGTCAAGGTAGATTCACATTATCATAATGACAACGACGAGGATGATGATGATGGTGATATGTGCAATTCGTACGCGAAAACAATCTCCTGTGCGGCATTCTCTCCGTCGATTTTCTCTTTCGCTTAAGCTCACTGCAGTTCAGACTGTAACAGCTGATTAAGTAGGGTCATGACCGAAAGCCATCACTAATACTGTTCATTAATATTTCAAATTCATTTGGGTAACTTTTTCCAGATGAAAGAATATTTGAGGCTTTTTTAAATGCTCCCCCGGTTTCGGCGCAGCCTGCGAAACATTTAAAAAAAAGGACCCAGATAAGACGCCGTTCTGGCTTCGAATGACTTTTGCAAAAACGAACAATTTTAGCCGGATTGACGTAAGTTTTGCCGCGACACAAATAACCGAGTAAATGACCCCCAAACCCCTCATTACCCGATGGTTACGAGAAGTTTGTGTCAGTATTTGAAATTTTTCTGAGTGCACCTCTCGGACTTTGGTCTGACGAAATTTCGTATTTAAACCTCAGGACGGTACCAATGGCCTGAAAGCCTAGTCAGCCGACATCGGCCACTTCAGCCCTCCTGTCCTTACTGACGCCGAAATGTTTGCTCGAGGCACAAAGGCCTCCAATAAAGCAGCTAAAGTGGCTTGAGTAGGCTCCGTAATTTATGAAAAAAAAACACGACGACGAGCATAATGCTTAGAAGCTTGGGTAAGTGGCGCAGGCTGTTGACATGACAGCTGATTCATTTTAGTCTGGGAATTAAGTTTCTAATTATGAGACTTTTTAAGACCGCGATATGTCCATTCACATAGCATCGTACCTGGCCGTTTACCACTGCTCCTCATGAAATGTACAACATGGTCCGCATCCATTACAAAATTTTATGGACCCTGTATGATATCTTTTTAATGACACAGAAAAATATGGGATTTTCTTTACGCGGAACGCATGCACATTGTAGACTGAAATCACTAAGCGCTAATGCAACGAATGATTAGGCTCCAAATTTTTCGGCAATTATAAAACTTTTTTAAAACCTAATTATACTCCTTTCTTAAGTATAAAATATAAAGAAGACGTGATTCTCTATTGACTGATTAAAAGAAAGCATATTTTTGTTTGCGGTTTCTATAAAATATATTTGAATTTTCAAGACCATCGAAAATCAATAGGAAAAATGCATGCTACATAAGTAGTCATTTTTTACCGAGCACGCTTTCTACAGGAGATTGAAAAGAAGTGCATTAAAAATCCGACATCCTGCCGAGTCCAAACTGTTATAACAGTATGCCTTACAATAATCAGTATCACAACCGCGACCAAGTAATCCTTCCTAATCATAAACGCATTTCAGAATTTCAGCCAACATATCATGAGGTAGGTCACGCACTGTACATTTAAGTGAAGTTACCCGCCCAACCTACTGCAACGTCTGGAATCCACCAAATCTGATACAGTAGGTTGACTGCCCAAGCAGGATTTCCTAAGTAATTCTCCTAGAATCCACCAGATGACTACCAGGCTCACGTAATTCATTGATGTTTTGGCAGATTTTGAGTAATTCATATTGACCCAACTGCGGGATTTGAACCCACGCAGTAAGGAGAAGGCTTTAGTATAAAAATCCGCCAAAACGACAGTGAATTACGTGAGCCTGATAGTTATCTTCATTTGTTAACTATTCTAAGCCCTCGAATCCGTGTAGAAGTCTATCGCGAGAGATGACAACAGTAACAGAATAAGAGACGACTGTGGGGAGTATTAGCTAGTTCATTTTGACCCAACTGCGAAAAACTCGGGGCCTCGGTGGGACCTTGCTGCCATGGGTTCATATCCCACCGAGGCACCGAGTTTTTCACAGTCGGGTCAAAATTAAGTATCTGAAGTCTGCCAAAACAGCTATGAGTAGTTAGTTCTGCTGCTGCTGCTGCTGCAACTATCTCTGATGTTGGACCTCTACGCAAGTTCGGAAACGAAGAATACTAAACAAATGGTTCCTGTTCTCAACCAGCCTTCGTCTTCCTTAGTCAAAGGCGTTTGAAAGCACATAGTACCTTGGTGTTGCAAAGGTTAGTGCACAGTTTGATACATATGCGTTTTTAGTTGCATTCAGGATTTACCTATGAAATAATGAGTCATGCTCCTAAAAGAACTTGTTTCTGAATTTCCTTGCGGGAAGACTTGTCGGAACCCCGGAAATATTATACTATGTACGAATCATATTGTATTCTTTGTATGCAGCTTTGAAAGCCCGTCAATATTGGGAACCTGAATAATTAGGCAAATGCATTTTGTGTATACCAGGCTGACAATCTGTTAGATACAAAATACTCAATCCTTTTGATCATCAACTATGAAGAAGACGCAAGTTCCTGCAATTCTGCATCTATACTCAATGGAAGAGATACTATTGTACTCAGCGAGTTTTTTCACTGCGGCGTACAAGAGAGCTGGGTACATTCGTAACCAAAAGTCTGCATGCTGCGCGGTGTGAAGTAGCGCAAAAAGTAGATCCCATATTATTCAGTATTGGGGTCTTAATGAAGCAGTTTATTCCATTCTAAAGAATAACTGATTTCAGTGACCGTTGACTTCCCTTCAGTCTCTCTCTCTCTCTCTCTCTCTCTCTCTCTCTGGGAATCACAGTTTTGTAACGATCAACATAATAATTAAGTAAGCCCACTCATCACGACCTTCACGCATATTCAATTCAAATGAAAAAATATTTCTTTCTTGTGATCACGGCAGAGAGGAGCTTTTAGCTCGTTCACAACGCAGGTCACGCAAGTTTTTGAGTAAGGCGTCTCCAGGCATAACCATCGATATTCCTAATGATAGTGTTTGATTCGTTAGTTTTGCCGGAGGAGTTTTTTAGGTGCTAAATGACCCTTCTAATTGTCGGGGTCTGCGACCATTCTAGTTAAATTTCAGCTAATGTGTTTATATTTTAGGAACTGTCAAAGCGGCAACTGGGGAATTTTATACTCTTGCTATCAGGTATATGCTAAACTTTCATCCAGACACGATCTAAATATTACTCCTTTCGTACTGTCGGCGTTGAAGAGTCTCAGTGGGTCCATTTCCGCAGGAGAGGCGCACGAGAGGACCATGTCCCCGGTGAAATGCCATTACCAGACCAACCAAAATGCCGGAAAAGTCAACCACACTGCTCTTCACCCCCGTAATCTGCAGCGATACCACGCGCCACTTAATAGACTTGGACTAGACTGTCTTAGAACCCAGCTAATCACTGAAATTTGGAGAAAATCCTAATAATGGATGATTATTGGCGTCGTGAAAAGGTGATCGAGTAATGCTGATTAACGACTTGAGCAAATTTACTGTTGGTAGGTCTATTGATAAGGGGACGCGAGTTACCGAAGCTGTGGAATAAGGTGGGAAGACGAATGCAATATAGATGCTCGGAATTTTACATCGGCCAAATCAATTGCAGTTGTATCGACACCATAGTGAGCAGTGTATGCACAGGGCTCATCAATGATGTCGGAAGTTTCCTCCGCAGGCATAGATGAACTTGACAGATGCTTCTACATTGCCCACCCGGGCACCTAGCCTTAATTACGGGCCACCTTTCTCTGATCTACACGGCGACCACGCCGCGACAACATTCCTTCACCGGCGGGCTAAACAAAATGAGGGTGTCTGGTGTGTTGGCCGTTCGTAATCCCTTCAATAATCCGCCCCCCTCCCTTCTCGAGACAAAACTGCCCAATAGAGATTGGAGCAGTAATCCCGCAGGCGGTTCAGGTTAATTACCGCCATCTTACAACTATTTCAACATCGACAACTGCCTTAGGCAACTTGACAGCTCTATTTAGGCTGCGGTGTCTAACTCTTAACGACAAGTGGATTAGAGTGTCATAAAAAAAGCTTGTGGCATGCCATCGACAGCTTGACCGTGGTTGCTTGACGTTAAAAATACGACTAAAATCTTTAACGAGTTAAGAAGAATTCCATCCTCATCTCTGCTCCCCTTGGTAGTTTCCCCATCTGACACTACGCCCTGGTAGACTGTAATAATTCTTGAAGTAAAATTTCCTCGGACAGCAGAATTTATTGGTACCAGTAAATTTCGCGGCTGCTTATCAACTGCGGCCTGTCGTTGCATAACACGAATAACAAGCGAGAAAGGTACAGAGGTTTGAACTTCTACAGAGAAAAAATCAATGTAAAACAGCAAGGTCATCGTATACTGCAAGTAGACTAATCAATAAAATGGTAACTTCAAAACGCAACATAGGAAATAAAATGGGGAAGCAAACATGCCGAGGGATTTTGAAAATCAAAAGGGCTCAGGTCTACCAGACCAAGCTGAGGTTTACCACGGGGTCTAACTGTTTACATAGGTCGGGTTTATCCCGCAGTATGTAGGCCGCCTCTAGGTAGCGCAATAACCGAGTAGTTCGTGCTCGAACTAATACTCGAAAAGACGTTTTGGGGTCAACCGAATGGCCACTTTCAAGGAAATGTTTTGTAATGCCAGACCGTGGAATCTTATTCTCCTGCTTTAGAAGCCATTTAGGTAGGTGCTCAACTGCTCTGGCTGCCAATTGCCTTGCTGTTTTACATTGATTTTTTCTCTGTAGAAGTTCAAACCTCTGTACCTTTCTCACTTATTATTTGTGTTATGCAACGACAGGCTGCAGTTGATAAGCCGTCGTGAAATTTACTGGTACCAATAAATTCTGCTGTCCATGCTTGCTTTAAATGTAATGATTCTGTACATTGAAATATTTCAGTTGACAACTGATTAGAGAGGCGGACAGATGTAGTCGACTGCAGACTGGTTCAGTGCAACGTTGAACTCGTGGCCTCGGATGGAATCCGATTCTCTGAACAAGGACAACCAAAGGATGTAGGTGCCGGCTGTAGATCCTTCTGGAACAAAAAAGCGGAAATGCGGAAAACTTGAGTCAGCCTCGCCACTAAAACTGTCCTACCACCAGCGAGAAAACAACGATCGTCGTATGAGGCTCCCTCTCCAAGGAGGGAACTTTCCCACATTCACCAAAGAAAAAAGTCTACGAGGAACCTCACGCCTTCTTTCCGGATGTGCGAAAGCAGACTGATTGGTTACACACTTCGATGCCTGTGTAGGCTCAGGTCACGCTGTCTTGGATTCAGGGCAAAATTATCATTAAACCAGCAATGGAAACCGTCCCGATCTGTAGGATGTATGCGCAGTTCTTACGCCCTCCAAATTGGAAGGGTACTTAACTGCATCCTCGCTCGGATCATCTGTAACTGCTGGACGAGGCACGCCGCAGTATGCGAGATCAGTGTAATGTGCTAGGGACAAAGGCGATATACGATGTGTGATTTCGTGCTGGGTATTGCCTTGACGTCCCTAAGGTGGAAGAGGGACTCTGAAACCGCAGGCGATTTCTAGATGAAAAAGCATAAATTTAACTTATCACTGTATTGTTAACAAGCGTTTGTGACAGATTTGAATAATCCATTTGAACTGTTTGCGAAAAATCGACGTCCTCAGTGAAATTCGAGCCCAGGAGAGCAAGGTCAAGGCTTGAGTACAACCATCCGGTGGATTCCAGATTGATTGCCTAGGAAATCCTGTCTGGGCAATGAGCTTGCTTTATCAGATTTGGTGGATTCCAAACGTTGCGGTAGGCTGGACGGGTAACTTGATCCAAATGTGATTAAACGCACGGTTCCCGGTTAGGCCTCGTAAGTCAAATGGCTAGAGCATTGGCTGTACTCAAGCTTTCCCTTTGCTGTCCTTGAGTTCGAACCCCACCGAGTTCACGTGGTTTTTCACGATTGGGTCAGATTATTCACTGTATTTTTAGGCTGCCAATGAATGTTGAGCACCACTTTGAAATAAACGCAATTTCTGGAATCGGAAAACGTTGCTGCTGGGGTTAACTGGCTTGAAAGTCCTCCAGGGCATTGGTCGGCAGCACCAAGACCGACTTGTAGATGACAAGGAAGAACTCGGACAAATAAAGTAGGCAGCGGACCAACCGACGTTGGTAGCGCGGTTTTCCCTCGAAGTGCGACAGAGACTGATGGCTGACGCGCAAGGCCGAAGAAATATAAAGACGTAGGCAGTTGTGATGTGAAAAAAAATATTTGTGATCTCCGGGCAGAGGGGATCGCGTCACTGTTCAGCTTAAATGGAGCAATCGCAGATTCCACAGACCTGAGCCGCACACTTCATCAGTATCCTCAAACGCCCACCTGCGAATTGTGGAGAAGCTGTTAACTGATTTCCTGAAATGAAAACGCATTCTCGACCTCAGACGCACGCGATCACTGCAAGAGACGATCAGGCTGTTGCGACAGCTGTCTGACGGAAAAACTTCGGGTCCCGGCTGGGTTTCAGTGGAAGGTTGCCGACGCGGCGGTCTACGGACTTTTCATACTGGTTTAGGACATGCAAATGAGAGGTACAATTATCGCAAGGGTTTAAGGAAACCTCAATCGTCCACCTACGTGAACGCAGCGAAGCAATGGGGTTCATAAACGTCAATCAGCATGAACCGTTTCTTATTCTTACTGTTAGCAAAGTCTTCGTGAACGATCTGCTCAGTTGCCCGACCACACTTGGAGCAAAGACATCTCTCAAGAAAGAGAGCTCGGATTACTGAAACGCCGTGAGCAATCGAAGTAATCGTGACTCATCGACTGCAAGAAAAACGTCAAGATTTGACATCAAGCCCGCGCGCCACATTTTCTGCTTGCCGAAGGCTTCTGGCACTGAACTGGGATGAATACTGAAAAATCATGCTGAAATCCGGATGCCCGGAGCGCTTCGCATAGAGTGCCAGACAGCACAAAGGTGGTCGTCACAGCCAATGGATCGTTCCTGGCAACCTTTGTGGTGACGAATCGGTTAGATCGCAGTTGGTAGCCAGGAATGATGAGGCGGACAGCCGGGTCACTGTCGTACGGGAATGGTGGGAAAGGGGGTTATATGGGCGGGATAAATGGAAGGACTGGTAGAGGAATGCTGGAGTTTCTGGGTAAAAGTAAAGTTACCAGGGAAAGTGCTGGAAAGTTTTAAGCAGGTGGAATAATGGCAGAAATTTAAACCCTATGGTTAAACCTAAAATCCAACGCTGACCATAACCGTAAAGCCTAACCCTAAGCCTTAAAAATCGAAAAGTAAGCAAAATACAAAATCCCAACGCTAACCCAAAACCTAGCCATAACCCTAACCCTAACACTAAACTTAATCCTGGCCCAAACCTTAAGCCTAACCCTAACCCTAACCTTAATCTCAACCGTAACCCTAACGGGAACCTAAACCCTGACCCTAAAACGCAAATCCTAATCCTAAGACCTAACCTACGCCTAACCCTGACCCTCACTAAACGCAACAGCCTGACCGAAACTGGCGACCCTTCTAACTCAGTAAGAACACACCTATCGATAACGAGTTCCCTGGACAAGGTAAGCACGCCTACTGATAACAAGTACGTACGTCGACAGTATCAACGTATAATGTCCGGCTACCAACTGCAATCTTACCGACGAATCTAGTGAAATAGTTTGGTCTACTTTGTCCCATTAATTGCAACCTAGTACTCTCCACCCCTCTGATAAGGACCTGCCGTAAGGGAGCGACTGAAGGTGAACATCAGCTCTCGGACTGACGAGTAGCCACTTGCCATCGGACCCCTTCAGACAGGAAGGAAAGACGGATAGCACTATCGAAAAAGACAAGGGGAACTGAAATGATCACTTTTGGGGTTGGATGAGACTGGCTGATGACGGCTAACAGGCCAGAAACGGACATTCCAGCCTCCCTTATCCTTATCGCTAGTGTTATTCTGCCTATAGGATGCGCCGCCGTGCGGCTGCTGGCGGGACTTCAGAGAAAGCCCCAAGGCAGGAGTGAGTTCCGTAACGCGATCGGTGCGCATCCCTCTGTCATTATAACGAACGAAGGTACCCGATATTTGTGTCTAGGCGTGATTTGCGGACCACTGGCTACTCAACATCAAGATCGAAACGGTCATTTAGCGGAGAGCGCGAACCACGTCGCCCCCGACTGCAAAAAGTCCGGGGGATATAGTGATCATGTACCAACTGGAGTAAACCGAGACGTACAGCGAACCACGGTGAAAGCCAGTGGAACTTACTTAACGCCTGTGGAGAAATTTGCATACTTAGGAAGGACTATCTCAGGACGCAGCAAAATTCGGACGAAGCTAATCAGGATTTCTGCAGGGTGTGTTACTGGAACCTCCCCAACATCCTCCTCAGAAGGAAAATGAGGATATACAGCGCTGTCGTTCTGACTACACTGCTGTATGGAGTGAGGACTTGGGCAACGCAGAAAAGCCAAGTAGGGGAACTTACCTGGTTCCAGTTCAGTGGCCTCCAAAGAATACTGACGGTGGAATAGGAGGAGTGGTCCCAAAGACCGACGTCGCGGACTTATGCTACTCTGATACAACTTTAACCACAATAAAACGGGTTCGTCTTGGAGATGGCCAAAGAGCGTCTAACAAGGCAACTATTCCACGGTGAGGTCGGTAAGCGAGCTTGTACGCAAGGCGGACCAAAGCGAGGATAAAGGGACATCCGTAAGATTTTTCTCAAGCAACTGCAAGAGATACAGGATGCCATTCCAAATGCTTTGCAGGCATGGCGAACTGACTGGGGTATAAATAAATCATTTTCCTGGCTAAGTTGAGTATAGCAGGAGTGAAGGGGGGTAGTTAGTGGAGCAGGATAACACCCTGTAGTATGGGCTCCCGAAGGGGCATGTGCGCGATCCAATTGTTTACTCACTTCTGGTTTTCTTCTCCCCCGAGTTACACTAAAGAATTATGTCAGGGACCGCTGAGTGTTTGGAGAGAGTTTGCAGCGATTTTGCTCAATGCTGACCAGAAGGCGAACTGTTGATGAAACAAGAGGCAGATTCTTCGAACTCATTTTCCCCTACCAAACGCTCCGCAGTCAAACTGAAGAACCCACCCAAAGTTCGGTGATTTATGACAGCGAACAATATCTTGTGCCTCCTAAAAATTAATCTAAAGTTTCGGTTTATTAATGTTTTTTTTAAATATTTGAATCTTTCTCCTACGCATTTTATGTAGTCCACCGTTTCTGGCCAACTCCACTATGTCATCAGAAGTGGGACGACTACTATTTCGGGGCGGAGGAATGCTGGAAATTAACCCAAAATAAGCGGTGCCTTTTTCAGTTCAGAATTTTGGTACTTTTTAACCCTCCTCTTCGCGTCCTGCGTTTGGTCTCTTCAAAATTCACAGAGTTTGCCAGTGTAACAATGGGTACATTCTAATCCTCCTTATCGGATTCTACGCTCCCTTTAATTAGTCTCCCGTAGTTCCCAAATTTCCCAGTTTTTATCTCGTACCACCCAAAGCGTGGACTTCCAGCAGAGGATGATTGAGCTCTGAACAGAAGGGTACTGGCCTGGCGGCATAATGTCTTTTTTCCTCTTTTAGTTTGCCTTCCAAGTTCCTATTTATGCTGCTTTGTGAATAGTCGGCACGAAAAAAGCTCTAAGTGGTTCTTTCTCCGTCTAGGTCCCGAGTGCTAAAACAAGGTTCTTCGGCATGCGTAGTGTGCAAACAAATAATATTTCTGAAGCCTTTTTATTCTGTGAAAAATCCAGTAGGTGCTGTAAATTTCCCTGAATATTATTTCTTAATATTCATTACAGTTTTATAAGGCTAGACCCGACCTACCCAGTCAGCTCCGGAAATGTCAAAAATGTTGTAAATAAAGCAGTTAGACAACTGTTTACTGCTGTAAGTGATCTGAATTTCCTAATGTCCAGAAATAATTGTCGGAGCTAAGTTTCAATCTCTGCAAACGTCTACTATAATGAGTGATTTTATTAGCCATTGAAAATGTAATCGGGGAGATTCAAATTAATTCCATCTGTATACAGGCACGGCTTTCAGCGGTTAATTACCTTTGTCTGAGACACTGTCTTCGTATTTCGTCCACTTTCGCAACCGTCAACCATGTTTGACCTCCTTAGTCAAGTATTTCTACTGGAGGGATTCGAGAAATGGAAATCGTTGTTTATTACACCAGATATTGCCCCACTATACTCCCCAGGGTATGTACCGGCTAAACTCATTGACACGAGTTCGCCTGCATTATTTAACTCTGATGGCTTCTGCTCATCAACTGGTTCGTTTGTAGCCCCGGCTTTGGAATGTGTGCTGTGGGCAAAGAAATACTGATTTTCAAACCCGAATTTCACATAACTGCTTGAACTGGAGTCATCGGACTGCCGAATCCCGAGTTCGGCTCAATACCTGTGCAATATTTCTTCCTGTCTAGCCAAAAATGTGTAGCACACGCAAAAACTGCCCCAGCCTGTGTCCACCGCGGACGCCGGGCAAAATGTTTGGGTCTTGGGACCCACTGATGAGCCGAAACTCATGTGAGAGCGATATGCAACCGCAGGAAATTGCCGAAACACCTAAGGGTTGGGCTTTCGGACACTGGCATTTTTCAGTATGTACTGAGGCTCTTTCAGTGTGATTAAACATGTTACAGACTTCTAATTCAGCCGATGTAAGTAACATATTGGATATTCAGTCATAGCAGCCTAAGTTGTAGGCTGGCCCTAACCACTACAACCTTCAGGCCTGTGTAGAATACAGATGGGAGAAGTCGGGTACTAGAAGGCAGTACGCTGTATCCTTTACATAATGGACCGGTTGGAAGAAGCTGATAGCCGGAAGGGAAACACGTCCAGCGCCGGCCAGAGCAGGCATCCAGAGTGACAGTGGGGCAGGCGTGAGAGCGGCTGGAGTGGAGGCATGTCTGCTCCGACCTTGAAGTTGACTTGCCGCTTTGGACAGCAGTGGTACGTGCAAGAAGCACAATATGGCAACAGGCGCACGGAGTAGGATCATCACAATTCCACCAAAGTGGAAAGAAGTCAAGACGAGTCTTTAGTCAAAAGTTATGGAAGAAGACTGAATCAAAACCGGAATTAAACCAACTATCCCCATGAGAACCTTAGAAAAAATGGAAAGTTAAAATTTTACAGGAATCTGTCATTCCGTTTTGCTTAGAAGGTCAGTGGAGGTACCGTGGCATACACTTATCCAATACATCGGCAGTCTCTGGTAAGAGCCATAGCCGCCCGCTGAATGGACAGACCGGTGAGCAAACCGCTGGCCCACATAACAGACTCCCATGTCCCGCAGATGATCAAGAAAACCACCCCCACTATTACGTTCAGCGTAAACGGTTTATTGAAAATCTTACCACAAGTACAACAAACGCCGTCCTCTAATCAGGTGCTAAAAATCTTATGTGATCAAATTCCCACCACGGGATACAAGGTTCAGAAAAGCAGGCAACAATTTCAGGCAAAGGTCCATTTTGCTATCCTGGTACCAAGATGAAACACTTTAAAACTCACCTCAACCCCAAAAGTAAACCTAATCCTTAACGTTATTATAAACCCAACGCTAACCGTAAACCTAAAACCAAACCTAACCCTAAACCTACCGCAAACCCCAACCCTAGCCCTAAGCCTAATTTTAACCCTGTCCCAAATCCTAACCCTAACCTCAACTCCAAGCCTAACCAAAACCATAACCCAAACTCTAACCCGAACCTTAACCATAATGCCGAACCTAACTTTAACTGTAACCCCGCCCCAACCCTAACGATAACCCTACCTCAAACCAAAACACTAGTCGTAAACCTAAGCCGTAATCCAAAGCCTTACTCTAAACGGAGCCCTTAAACTTAACAAAAAACCCTAACGCTACAATCAATTCTCAGTTTGACACTAACCAAAACCCCGAAACTAACCCTATATATAAACCGAAACATCAGGTTGCCCTCTTCTGTTTTAGCTTTTGTTAATTTCTCACTAATGATTTCAGCATCCTGCATCGACCCACTTTACTTGCAATGCCCACATTGCGCGTACACTTGAGACCAGGACAGCGTAACCGACCCCTACCCAATTTTTCAGTTGAATCGTGGGATACAACCTAACTGTTTCGGATATATGCGTGGAAATGGTACTGGGTATCCAAACGATACAAAGCTACAAGCCATGTTGCTGAGATTAAATAGGTTGGGAACGGGAATAAGGATACCCCGTACTAGGGGGTCTACTTCCGCTAAATTCCAGGACCTACCTATTCTTCTATCCTAACTTTAACTTTAGCGCCCTATACTATCAGTTGCCTTAATCCCCGTACCCACACCCCTCACCTAACCCTCACCCTATCTCCTGATATTTATCGCAAGAACATCTGTAATTCGGATTAAATCCTCTACAACGGGCCGCGTGGGATTTGTGCCGAATCGACACCGAGGCCAGATCGAGGCACCGCATGCTTTATTCGTCTGAGCGCTCATAACAAATGCCACATATGGGGGGGGGAGAGTAGTGGCACACCCAGACGCAGGCTGGAGCCGCTTCGGCCACCTGTGACCGACCCAGCCTCCGGTCTATTTTCTCTGTCCTGACACCGGCCCCAGGAGAGTGATGGAGTGAGGGTATGACAGACACAGCACACGTCTGCTGACACCATAAACTTACAGTGCGTTACCTAACTCATGAAATGTGTCGAAATTTACGAATGATTGCCAATCACTCGCAAACTGACATGATTTCGTGAGTCCAATGTCTACATTAATTAAGAACAAGTTTAAAAGAATAAAAAACATAAAAGAAATAATAAAGGCAGTGTTGCGTTGTTTGGAAATGCCTATTTTTTTAAAAAAGCGCAATATCCCGAAAAATTCAGAAATGGCTCTAATCTAGTAAACTTCGTTTTTAAATGTGTAGAATGTATTCTCATAACAAAAACGTAGTAAATATAAAAAAAGACATAAAGTATGTCAGTGTGTCAGTGAAGTTTACGTCTAAATATCGTTTACTAATTAGTACGATTTCATATATGACGGTTTGTCAACTAGCTACATTCTGAGTGTAGATTCCAAAACAGTTTTCCAAGGATTCTTGATATTCTTGACTCGTTTGAGTTAAATGAGACGGGGTTCAACACAAGAAAGTGGATTTTACTTGAACGTCATAGGAACAAAAGTTTTCATAAGGTGACGTGCTGTCAGGCCGATCGTTGCCTAGTCAATTTAAATAGAACTGGCAGGCGTGATCGTAAACATACCATTTTGTGTTTATAGGGAGAAATTTTCTTCGGTAATTTAATTTACATTTTTCGTTCGTTTTGGATTACGTTGTTCCATATCGGCCTTGAAATATTACTGAATGCTCCATGATTTTCAGTGTTTTCACCCGATCGTCCATAAAGACAGATTCTGAATTACCTGTCTGATAAGAACTTAAATGTAAGATTACTCTTGAAGGCATTTGCGGAATCAGTGAGTGTTCGGGCGCTCCTTTTCACGGAGATGGTCGTTTGGGTCACATGTGAATACTCATTCAAACATCAAACTTCATTTTCGAGAAAAATGACTGTCCACAACGAAAGTCGGCAACGAATATACCTTCGATCAATAAGAAAACTTTCCTTGATAAGTTACTTCTTTACGAAGTGCCTTATTACTGCACTCCGTTGACGGATCTCTGTGTACTTTGTATTTTTGTACGACGAGACCAAGTAAAAATTTGACACTTTTGGCCGTTTCTTTCACCTTATTAACAATACAAATGTTTCCACCGTAAACGTGAGAACATGCCTTTCTCTAAACATTGAGGCCATTTCCACTGTTTTTGCTCGCCTTTAGACTTTGTTTTTCGATCATGCATGCACAGCAGCGCGCCCATAAAAACGGATATTTTGCTGAAACTACTAATGTTTTGCTAGTTCTATTTCTGAATAAAGTATGAATAGAAGCCAAACTATACGTCAAGTAGTTTTTCATGTGTTCAAAACTGGAAATGACCGTTTGGTGGTGGTCATTTATGTGACATCAGGCAGAATTTTCCAAACGGCAAAACAATTCCAGCCCACTTAAACGAAGGAATCTCTGTCAGCGTTATTTCTGCACTTTTGGGCAACAGATCGTACAAATCAGCTAATTTGACTTTTGGGAATTGATAAAACCTGTGGTTTTCTTAAAATAACCTTTGTGTTACGAAGTTGATTACCACGGTTGGAATCGGACATAAAATAAATTTTAAAGTCCGGCTAGATCTGTTTGTTAAAACTCTCGCGAGTACTTTACTGTCCTTTTAAAGAAAAAGTCGCTCAGATGCGTAACCGGTGTCTAGGACGTGTATTAGCATAGGAGATTGCAAGAATATATTCCAACGTCCATTTTCGCCCAAATTTACTGATGTTTTACTTGATATAATTACGTAAAATTAATTTCTGCACAAGAAAAGGACATTTCATTGAAGGATGCGGATGAGCGGACAAAATGTGCAACGTAAAAGACGTCCAGAAAATCTAGCGTCAGTTTCCTTTATCAGATTTCTGGAGATAGGTCACGTACTGTATTCACACGCAACTCATCGTCTCTGCGTCCACCACAATGTGGGATGCTCGGTGGATATCGTCGGTAATGACGGCCGAACTGTCAATCCCCTCTACTATGGCTCATGTAATGCCCTTTTGGAGAGCTTGATTTCCTTCGAGAATTGATGATGTAACACCCTACCAGGAGATGCTGCACGCTGTGGGAGAATAGTCATCGCATGTTTTTAAACTTCACCGACTGCACAACAGCATATCCATGGACACACTGTAGGTTTTTGTGATTCGAAAAATCAGTAGCACAACCGACAAAATGGGAACATACTTTCTGGGGAGGATTTTCTACTTTTGGAGCATTTGGAGATTTAACTGCTGACATTAAGTGCCGAAGATCTTATAAGTCCTTATTTAGTGCTTTGTAAATGTATGAATACAGTATGTACCTATTCATATGATCTTACTGCAACAATGAAAATTCTTCCTGTTGATTTTAATCTACGCATAGAGCGTTCGGAATGATAAGAAAGACATAGGAATTCCTATGATGGCGGTCCTTGAACTAAAGACAAATCTGTAGGGGTCCCTAAACCGAAGATGTTTACATGACGTCACTATGCAAGAAACGAGGTAAAGGTAAACACAACTATTCAAGTCTCGAAGGCGCAAAACAGTAGCCAGTTTGATGAGTCTGGGACCGGTGAATACGGCTTTTAAAGTCCACAAATTATACAGGCAGCACCTCAAGCGTTTAAGGCCTCGAACGGACTCTCGAATTCGCAATCACACACTTCCAGACCACCCTTACATCGGTCGATTTCTTTTTTTCCCCTGCCGCCAACCTTCTTGCTCAGTCAGAGACTTTTGACATCCGTTTAACTGGATCTAGGCTTTCAGTAAAACATTCTGCGCCGATATTACTGTACGAAGGAACATGATTTCTCCATCGGTCTTGAGCTCCCTTCGAGTATCCTCATAAAGCAGATGTGTAAACTCATGAACTGTAGTCATGAGCTTAAACTGTCATTTTTTGACGGAGTACAGTTTTTGCAGGCGGCCGGCAGCAATTTCGTTCAAAAGCTGGCATCCCGAAGTAACCGAATTATCCCGGGACTATGTTGCTAGGTGATTAATATTGCAACCCTACTTAGGTAATCTTTTCGAATTGAAATTACATTTCAGAATTTCAGTTAACATCTCATGAGTTAGGACATCTACTGTATTTCAAGATAGAAAATGGCGTCATTTTGAGATTTGGGCACAAATTAGTGCCACAGGAGCGGAGAATTCGGTAAGGACAAAACACGCTCACCCTAGCGTGTATGATAAGCAAAGTGGACGTAATTTTTCTTTTCCTGCCTTTCGAAAGCAAACATGCCTCCATCACCGGGAAACTTTGAAAAGCCGCGCCGCACCGTATTTGGCGACGGTCATTAACGCACGCCCAGAAAAAACATGCTCCCGCGGTTTTAGAAAGTTAAGTCCCCCTCCCCTCCCCATTACGTGACGTCTCCATCGCCATCTGTGACCTGCGGTGGCTGCCGACCTCTGTAGTGCGGTTATCATCCAGGCTAACTGTCGCCGCACTAGCCGCGATGGTGTCGCCACTCGCGTCCGCAAACTGCCCCTTGTGGACTTCGAGTCACATGGTTAGGGTCTTTTTACGGAAGTCTCCGCGCCATAGAAGACCACGCTGGAATTTCTGCACGGCAGGCTTACAGTACAGGCCTCCTCCCTGCTGTATGGTGCCAATCTTTGTCAATGGTTTTGACTTATTCGAGGACGAACATGGAGTGAGTGACCGATCGCATGAAATGTTAGCCGAAATTCTGAAGCGCGATTCCGATCAGGGAGAATTACCTTGGTGGGGTTGTAGTATGACCTATCCTGCCGCATAGTCCTAGTATGTTTCAGGCTGTTGGCTTTCGAAAACATTTCTTGTAAAGTTCCCGTACAAATTGCACTTGGTAAACAAGACTACTTAAGCAGTATGCATTTTCCATACTGATTTCCGATGCCCTTATAAATTCAAATGTATTTTATAAAAAAAATTCATAAAAGTGTTTTTTTGTGTTCATTCGGTAGAAAATCACATCATCTTTACATGTTGTACTCGATGAAGGAGTACCTTTCGGTTTTAAAAAGATTCCTGATTATGAGATTTTTAAAGACTGTGTAATGTCCATTCATGCATCATCATACCTGTTTATTGATGCTTCTCATGAAGTATGTAACACAGTTCCAATCCAGTGTAAAGTATTGTGAACTTTACATGATATCCTCTTAAAGACAGAGGAATATATGATTTTCCTCACCCGGAAAGTATACACCTTGTAGACTAAAATCGCTAAACGCTAATGCAACGGCTGATTTGGCTTAAAATAATTCTGGAATTGGGATTCTTGTTCAAAACCTAAGTATACCCTTTCTTCGGGTGCTACCGAATGAGATAGAGAAGGCGTATGCATGTCGTTTATGAAATATGAGTACATTTATGGGGACATTGGAAATTTGTGAGAAAAATGCATACTACTTAAGTAGTGACCTTTTTCTGGGTGCGGCTCTTACAGAAGATCGCAAAGAAGTGAATTTGCAAGCCAACATGCCGGCAAGTCTGAAACAATATGAGATTCTGACGTGTGATAATCAATATTACTGCCTCAGTGAAGTAATTCTTCCTAATCAAAAACACATTTTAGGATTCTGGCTAACATTTCATGAGATCGGTCAATGCCTGGCTGGGGTATAGTATCCTGCGATTTCAAAAAAATAGGTCCTTATTCTCCTCCGACTTGACACGTTCATCTTGGTGTCTTTGCAGTCATTCACCAGCATCTCTGACTTGGTTGTCTTGATAAAAATTACGCTGAATATAAAGCACACGGAGCGCACTGCTTTCCTCGCCCGCCCGCGTCGGGTGTCAAGGCAGTAGTCAGGAAGACCGGTGGCGTGAGAGGACGCAGGTGTCTGGCACTGCCGGACCCGCACCTAGCCGCACCACCACGCCCGCATGAAACTCATAATAGAAAAGACATGTTGCGAAGTCGAATCTATCCCCACATACTTTTAACCAATCGCCTTTAACAACTCCACCACAGGCGTCTTCCTACAACACTTCAGTAAGCCATCGAGAAGGTTTCCTCCCTCCTCCCCCTCCTTCCAGTGGTCTGCCCTTCCGTCAAGGGCATCCTACAGTGTCGTGGTGTACACACAGCTCCAATAAATAAAATAAACCACCGTTTCGTAAACTTTAGGTCTTACCATCAGTCGTTGAGGTGCAAATCAACATGTGCAGGATATTTTATTGCGAACAGAGAAAACAGTTGTGAACGATTGCGGCATTCGCCGACAACACGGTATCGGCTCATTTCTGATCAGTTATCACTTCACCACATTTCATTCTGCCTTGGCACCGTTTTCTCCCTCTGCTCTACCCTGTGAAGAAGTGTGTTTCCAGCATTCTCGTCGTTCGAAGCAGTAGAAGCCGCCCGCGCAAAGTGTTTTTGTGCGCCTATCTTCCTTTACTTTACTCCCAGGAAAGCATGCATTAGTTGGCTTTGGAAAACAGCGTGGTTAAAGCAAAATGAATAGGGTAAAATAAAGTTCTGCAACGATATCCATGTCAATATTCAAGAAGCCCAGGTCGACACACATACCTCAACGCAGCGGCAGGGGCGGTGCCTATACTTTCGGTCGGCCCGGCTTTATGATCCTGGAGGGCGTTTGTGCAGGCCACTCAGCCGCCGTGGCCCAAGTTGAAACTTGGAATCCTCTGCCTCACCATACTATGTTGTATGACAGTGACCAAACACGAATACAAGCCACTGGCGACCTCCCCCTTTCCTCTGACCTACAAATTAGAATCCTCCCGCCCCTGTTTAGCTTGTCCAGACACACCACAGTCGTCTCTTCCGTCCCTTGTAACTGATTATCTTCCGCCTTTCGCTGTCTTGCCATGATAGGAATGACGGCGAAAGAAGGCTGAGGTAAGTGCACAGGGCTCGGACGAGGAGGGGGATGATTGAGTGTGAGTGGGGGGGGGAGCTGGATTATCGCGATGGTACTGACGACATAAATGCGGAGGGGGGGAGGGGAGGTAACAGATGACGAATGTCCTTACTCCTGTTTCCTCTACGCGGAACAAATCAAGTTTTAGTGGACGCATGACATCTGTTGGGCTTCGCTTCAGTCGCTCAGGGAATGGTTGATATAGACCTCAGGTGGGGTGGGGGGACGGAGGAATGAGGCTTTGTTACGCGGAACCATCGACTCGAAAATGGAATTTCATGCCTCAGTGGTTTCTTTCATTGTGATAACGCTCGGACTGATATGTTGGAGTTGATGTAAACAACATCTGGGCGCTCCGTTTTCCGACTTACTGTCGGCCTCCCTTGTGTGTCCCCACGATTTTTGCTACATCCAGACAACTAAGAACTTACGGCAAAATAGAGATAAACATGTCTAATTGTTGAAATTTTTACCGGCAATATTTCCAGGCACATTCTTCGTTTCCTTCGCCAAAATGGGCAAGCGCTGTTTCATATAAATAATTGACAAACTAGCTGCAAAACCAGGAAGAGAGGGATGATTGCGTCTACGCCCAAATGCTGCCTTGATTCCTCTGCTTGATATGTTTTGTAGTAGCAGAAGAAAAGCTTGATCAGGACACGCCTATGGACAAAGCGCATCAAGTTCATTCAGTGCTAACATTCGCTTAGGAAGGAGAGAGGGGATAGTGTCCCTCCTTTCTGTACGTTCTACTTACAACAAAGTCCCATAGAACAATTTGTTGAAGTGCATGTCGCAAGAAAAAGTGGACAGGCCAATAAACAGTTTTGTTCGTCTGGGTCAGGAAAGAAGCTCAGTCCACTGCCAAACCAATCCAGCCAAAAGATCATGCGATACAGGCACACTGGAGACCGAACTGGCTTCTGCGTGAAACATTCGGAGAGGAAATAGTTTTCCCGCTAGGTTTATCACGAGGTATGCGGAAGAACATTCAGCAAAGACGGATGTGCCGAGAGCTGAACAGGAGTAGTTTCGACGGGACCCGGCCAGCGAGATTCTGAAATGCGCCTGAACTCTGCTACTGTGCGCCCGTACTCAGCCGCTAACATATGTCGATTTTTTTTAGGCTGTTCGCCCTGATGGTAGGGAAAGACGGTGCTCCCCAGGCTACAGAAGGTGGGCTAACTCATGAAATGTCGACCGAAATTCCGAAATGCGTTTTCATTTTGAAAAGATTAATTAAGTAAGGTTGTAAATCTAAGTATCTTGCAGCATAATTCTAAAATAATTCTGTTACCCTTGATGCCGACTTTTAAAGGAACTTCTTTACGACTGCATGCAAAAACTATACTCTGTAAAGATGAATACTTAAGTAGCATGATTTTTTCTCATAGATTTTCGATGCCCTTAAAAACTCTATTATATTTCATGGAACAAATGCATAAAAATATTCATTATTTTGCTCATTCGGTAGAAAATGACGGCTTCTTCCAAATCTATACTCGAACGGAGGGTATAGTTAGGTTTTAAAAAGTCTCCAATTGTGAGATCTTTTTATACCGTGAAATGGTCGTTCATAAAACGTCATGTCTGTGTATTTACCTATGTGGCTTGTAAAGTTTGCAATGTGGCGTAAATCTACTGCCAAATTTTATGAGCCCCATATGGTCTCCTCTTAATGCCGTAGAGGAATGTATGGTTTTCGTACGAGGAAAATATACGGCTTGTAGTTTTGAAACCCTGAATGCATGCGTAACGGTAGAGCGAGTTCAGAATTACTCGGGGATTGGAAGAGTTTTTGAAATCCGAATTATACTCTTCCTTCGAATATAAAACTGGAAATGGGGGTAGGTTTCTACCGAGTGAGCACAAGACTTAATACTTTTATGCATTTTTTCCATGAAATATAATTGAATTTTCAAGGGCATCGAAAATAAATGAGAAAAATGGAGGGTAGTTAAGTCATCATCTTTACAGAGTATAGTTTGTGCATGCAGTCGGAAAGAAGTTCCTTCGAAAGTCGGCATCCAGAGGTAACTGAATAATTATAGAATTATGCTACACAATGATTCGTTTTACAGCTTTACTTGATTAATCTTTTGGAAACGAAAATGCATTTCAAAATTTCGGTTGACATTTCATGAGTTTGCTCACCTACTGTAGAATTCATCTTCTGTTTGGCAAAGCCGTGCTCAGCATTGTGCCCAAATCCTAGAAGCCATCCCTGACCGACGAGATAAACCGGCTGCGTTTCCCCGAAATACGTTTTCACACCCAAAGTTTATAAAACACTTCCCTTCCTATACCTGACCGACAGGATAAACCGCCTGTGTTCTCCCGAGGTACTTCTATGTGCAGGTTATACTGCTTGAGCGGCAAGGCACCTGTGTGCGAGAACACCATCCTGCCTGAGCAAATCGAGGCAGGGAAAGGTCTACCACTAGGGTAATCGTGTCTCACTTGGTTGTCGGCGGCCACCGAGTAGGCCTCAACCACCCATTTTGATAAAGTGCCGGCAGATTCTCGAGACGGCAGCCATACGGCTAATCAACCAAATATTGTGCTCACAGAAGGTTTTCGTTCAAGCTCTCGAGCTTCCCTGGATCACGTTAAGCCCCGCATGTTCGTACCCGCATCCTGCCATGGGGCCTTCCAGCAACAAAACAGTGGCATTACTTTATGCCAGATTCCCCTCTCTATTCCCTTTGCAGTGTCCCTAACAGAACTAAGCTGGATGAGATATGATTGTGCGGCCGCACCTGATAGACACAATACTGTTAGGGGTTAGAGACTTAGGTTAGGGGTTGGATTTTGGGGTTAGGGTTAGGAGTTGGGGCTAGAGGTTAGGGCACCTATTTCTCAACCATTCAGAGTACAATCGCGCATTCCTAAATAGCTTTCCTTTTGCATGAAACTACTTTACCTCGTCGTCCGTGCGTTCCCCGGCCCCACCTGTAAAAACCGATTCCGTATTACAGGTGGTTGGGGGTTTGTTTACCTCAGGTGCGGCTGTATAACCATATCTGACCCTAAACTGTAATTACCCCTGGTTCTGACATGCCTAAACGCTCTCCCCCATCACTGCTATTCATCGGCTGTTTTCGGTTTTTCTTCTCTACCGAATCTTGCATTGTAGTACAAGACTGATGAGGAATAATTCAAAAGGTGCACTCATCGAACCTGATGTCTCCGGTGTTTGCATGGGAATAATCGCAGAAATAATTTATCACGGTGCATTCTTTAGACAGTCGGCGATTGCTCTCGTGTGCAAAATCACCGAAGCTCCACAGAATTATCTCAAGATAGGAGATGTGGCGTCATGGGGAACATAGCAGAAGACTGTTGCCTCGCACAATTAGATAATTTGCCCTCTCTGGTATAAGACTATTTATTCTTCAACTTCTTTTGTGGTTTCAGCACAAATAATTGCGTGACTTCAACACCAGCAATCAAACGTCATCAATTTATGTGCTTCTTAATGACTCCCTCTTAATGACCGGTTCAGACAGCGATCTGTAAACGAGTACATACTTAACCGCTATTGAAACTTTGTAGTGATAGACTGCAGTCACATTTGCGCCGTAGGTCTGCATATCGATGGGTCAGTTGATTCTCTAAGAACAGGTAGAAGGGCGCTCACCGATCGTTTTTACGGAACTCACTCGTCCGTTGTGCCTTACGGGCCCCCTCTCGAGCCCAACCAGCAGCCGCACAGCGGCCCAAGATATAGGCAGACTGCTATTATAGACAGTCTGCCCTGTTGTCGCACACTCCAACGCCGCGGTCAGCGAGTTCTCGAAAGTGATTTCAGTCTACTGTAGGGGTAATTCGGAATTAGTGTGTCGGTCTGCTTGCTTCTATGCATGTTCATTCTGTCGTGTCAGCCACACTAGGGGCTCTTAATAAGTGGCTGGAGAGGTGTATGGTTTCGTTTTCTGGTAGATTTGTGGTCAGGATGGAATTAGTCACGCAAATGGGTGCTCTAACTGTTCACCCCTCCCCTTGCCAGATGCGACTTGCGTGCGTGAGTTGCGTCCAGCGGATAATGGTCCGATGTCTAGAGCTGTTTTTCGCAATCTGCCGCTGCTTTCGTCAGTTCTCCTCTGCCACCACCGCCGATGACCCGCGAAATAGTATGCTTGATGTAACCAGGACCTTAGGCGACCTGGTCTCCTGTCCTATCTGACTCCAGACTAGTCGAGAAGGGTCATTCTTTCAGGAACTTCGGGGGGTCTTACATGTGTTTTTCATGACAGTTTGGCCGTCGTGACCGACGACGTCTATCTTGTGCTCCGCAGCAGGGGAGAGTAGGGGTGGTGGCTTACGCATGAGTTAGGTTATAGGGATAGTGGACTTGCGCTGTATCTACAGCACTCCCCCGCCCCCACCCAAACCCGGCGTCAAGACAGAGCCGAGAAGACCGTAGGCGGGAGAGAGCGCAGATGTGTGGCACACAGAAAACCCCTACAAGTCACTGAATTCATCCAAACTGCCGCAACCGGCACAAATCATAGTTCGTCAGAGATTTCCGAACGAGACTGAATCATTTAACACACCAGTTTCAAAGATCGAAGGTCAGAAATAGGCTGAGTATAGGAGTGACGAATGAGCCAAGATTTCCCTGAAGCACTAATTGGGTCAGTGTGGGCTCATTCAAGCTCGAGTGATTACAACTGAGTGTACGGACACGAGGCATAGATGTCCAATGAAAGAGTCATGTTTTACACTGTCGGTACTCGTTTCACCTTCTTCCAACACATATATTGGCCAAGACAGATGCACAAGAAACTTGAAAGGCCGGCATAAAGGACAAGGTCAAGCAGTCAGTTAGCAAGATGTAACTGTTTGTAGCAACATAAGAGCGGAACAGTACCTGTAGGCACAGAAGAAACTGGCTTTGATTCCCACCCAGCTCAGGAGCAAATGTAACGAGAATAAAATATGCGAGTTATCCCAGAGGTGACGGCTGAGTCGTCCAAAGGCAAACCGATGTCGACGCCGTGAACCACGTGACAATCCAGCGCGAAACTAGCCCAGAGCGCTCTGATGATTTCGCAGACGGTGCGGTTTTTGTGTCATCATCGTGGAATACTAGGTAACCAGATTTCTCCTGGGAAAGCCGAAATAGGTCTTCCTGATCATCAGGCGGTTTGGTGCGGCAGGTCGCACAATGATTTTGCGGTGCATGCTGATCAAGGACTCGTATCGCTGACGCATCACGTTCTTGCAAGTACAAGGTCAGACAGTGGTACAGATTTGGCTCCTGTCTGAAATCAGTTTCGAAAGGTCCCACACTTGTGTACCATCAGCATCTAACGAGCAGACCAGCGCCACAGCAATTGTGGCGTTTGGAACAGCATACCGAAGACGCATAAGTGTAATCCTCTGCGATACGAATGCGCCGCGCATAAGTTAAACTGCGGTCTGGTCGCGCAGAGCAAATACCCCTGCCAGCACCAGCCCCGCCTAGCCCCGCCTGGCCCCCTCAATAATGGCGGGGCTAGAGGGGGCTATGAGGGGGCTAGGCGGGGCTGTGGAGGGGGCTGTGGCGGGGCATGCAAGGCGATAGCTCCGCCTAGCCCCGCCAGCGAAAAAAATGCGCAGGGGACGCCACATCCCAGCCCACTTTTGGCACCACTTTAAAATATCGTCCCCATTGTCAAATATACGAATTAATAACACACACAGATTGTAAACCGGTGGACAAATAAGAGTTTAAGCAATGAGGGACTTAAACAAAACCTCAATATATTGTGCTCATCCGCAGCTACACTCAGTGGGCGTAAACGGATGCTTTCTCCATGGTTTATAAGACAATTTTGATAAATTAGCTCCTTTAAATTCCAAAGAAGGTACAATAAGTGGTGCTTTTGGAACATATCTTTCGATGCAAATACGCTTCAAAAGGCTTCAATCCAGAGGGGGCTCTGGCCCCGCCCAGCCCCCTCCAGCCCCGCTTATGAAGGAGCCATGTGCTGGCAGGCGGGGCTCTGGCCCCACCCAGCCCCTTCCAGCCCCGCCTATGAAGGGGCAATGTGCTGGCAGGGACAACCCCGCGTCGACCAGGGTGGTCAGTGGCATGCAATTCCAAGCGCCTGACACTCTAATGCAACGTGAGTCATGGCTGGCTATCGTTAATCGGAGAGGCAGTTAAAGTTCGTGTTGTATTCCGTCAACTCTCTCACGGTGGAACTCTGCGTTCCCCGTGTAGTAAAGCTTCTCCCATTACAGCATGCAGTTAGTATTTCCTCCTTCATTTCGAAGACAATAGTTGGCACACTCAACATTCGACCAGTTACCGAGGCTTCGGAGGCGCCGGCTTACCATCACATCACCTGGTCCACAATGTGCACTGACCAGGATTTTGTGCATCAAGATAAAAGGGGGAACGGTTCGGATCCCAAATGGCGCGACATGAACCTGTACTTGGACGGACCACTTCAGCCCAATAGCACCGGCTGAACCCCGATCTAGTCTTGTGCTGATCCGGCGCATGTACCGCGTGGCTCGTTTTAGAGACATATGAAGTTTGCATAGCCTTTGCATAAAGTAGTTTTCGTTCCAGCACGCTGACAGGCTTTCCTTGTCAACTGCCTTCGCGGAACGCAGGACAAATGCTGCAGTGTATTATATTACGAATATCCTCGTTGTTTTCCTAGTTGGAGAACAGCACATTTTTTAGAATTGGGCTCTGGAGAATAAAAACTCACAACACTCTTCTGCTTATCTTTTAAATTTAACGACTGTCGATCCGGCAGTTGGCTATGGTTAAATTGCGCGTTGACATTGAACTAGTGCGCGACGTACTCGTCTTAAAAAGTAACGATTGCAAATTTTATTTCATCTGTCCTGACAGGGGGCCCCGCAGTGATGATCGCAGTTGAGCCCCATCCAGCTGCGATCCTGGAATTGTAGCTTTATAACTTCCACAGAAATTAATTGCAAACTTGGAGTAGATCGGTATATTGAAGGTCTATAGGCTCAGACCTAAGTTTTTATGTAGAAATATTTGGGCCGAAGTCCATCAGCCCAGGCGGATAACCGCGTACGTGTGCTGTTAGTATGGAATCACCTACACTGAAGTATGCTACTAGCTGCCTATCAGCACTTAATGAATATTATGCAGTCACCCGCTGTGGCTGATGGACTTCGGCCCCAGTATTCATACATAAAAACTTAGGTATGATCCTACAGACCTTAAATATACTGATCCACTCCAAGTTCGCAGTTAATTTCTAAGGACATTAAAAAAACTACAATTGCTTAATTCAGAGGTGTTTTTGACAGATTTCCAATATTTCAATTTCGATCAAACTGTGAAAAACTCGGTGCCTCGATGGGATTCGAACCCATGACAGCAAGGAGAGGCTTTAGTACAACCAACGCTCTAGCCACTTGAGCTATGAGGCCCAACCGGACTACAGGGGGTAAATCACATTTGGGTCAAGTTTACTCACCCAACCTAAATTGGAGTATCTACCAGAAAGCGGACAGGGAATTCTGGGGGACCCACCAACGAGCCGAACCCTTCGCAGCTGTGTCATTCAGTGGCAGAATATCAGCGAAACACGCGTCTGTGGACTTTTGGCGAGTACCTGTGCTGCTAGTGTGGAATCACCTTACCTCCAAAGTATCCTAGAGTTTCCCAGAGGAATCATATCAGGGAAAACACC